>OY757935.1:4519996-4574996 GCA_963585895.1 Sepioteuthis lessoniana
CAAGTCTCCCGGACCATTCACTCTCGGCTTGAAGTAACTCGCGGGCGAGCCACACTAAAGATTTGTGATATATATATATATATATATACAATTTGTAAAATTAGAGTTAGAACTTTTTTCTATTTTATATCAATCATTTGTTTGCACTTAGATAGTTTTATATATATATATATATATATATATATATATATATATATATCAACTTGAAGCATCGCGCGTGTCGAGCTACACTGAAGAGTTGTGTAACTGTCTGTCTGTGTATAACGATAAAATTGACGTCCTAAAGAAAACAACATTACAGCTTTATTTTAAAACTTTTATTGAAAAAATCAATTCAGGTAACTTGATTATGTAGTAGAGCTGACATCTATTCAATGTAGCCGCCTTCAGTCTCAATCACTGTCTCGATACGGATCTGGAACTGGGAGCATGCTTTTTCCACAAGCGCCGGCGGGAGCTCGGTGAATACTCGGCGGATGGCGGCGATCAGGCTGGCTTTGGTGTTGTGGGAGGTCATGTTGGTGATGTTCTTGACGTATGAACAAACGAAGTAGTCCAGCGGGTTCAGGTCGAGGGAGAAGGGGGGCAGTGAGAGAAGGGTACAAAGTCGTAGCACTCCTTCTGAAGCCAAGCCTGGGTCTCTTTGGACTTGTGGGCCGCCGCCGAGTCCTGCTGTCACACCAAAGGTCTGCCACCGGCCACCTGATTGCACCAGGGGATCACTACACTCTTCAGCACATCCAGGTACTCTTTGGTGTTGACTTTCAAGCCGACTACGATGTGAGGTGGCATAACTTGGATCGGTAAAGCGCAATGGTTGTACAGTGGCGCATCTCCAATCTCGCTTGTTGAACATTGGGTCACTTTCAGACATGATAGAAGGCTCCTATCGCTCTTGAGATTTGTACACAACTGGCCAACTAGTAAATAGTCTGCTACAAAAAAAGAAAACCGGTTTTCATTAAACGGAAATGGAATCATGTCGTCTTTTCTAAGGCGACAATTTTATTGTTCCACCCTGTAAAAGGCTCCTATCGCTCTTGGGATTTGGACACAACTGACCAACTAGTAGATGGTCTGCTACAACAAAAAAGAAAACCGGTTTTCATTAAACGGAAATGGAATCATGTCGTCTTTTCTAGGGCGACAATTTTATCGTTCCAGCCTGTAGAAGGCTCCTATCGCTCGTGGGATTTGTACACAACTGGCCAACTAGTAGATGGTCTGCTACAACAAAAAAGAAAACCGGTTTTCATTAAACGGAAATGGAATCATGTCGTTTTTTCTAGGGCGACAATTTTATCGTTCCAGCCTGTAGAAGGCTCCTATCGCTCGTGGGATTTGTACACAACTGGCCAACTAGTAGATGGTCTGCTACAACAAAAAAGAAAACCGGTTTTCATTAAACGGAAATGGAATCATGTCGTCTTTTCTAGGGCGACAATTTTATCGTTCCAGCCTGTAGAAGGCTCCTATCGCTCGTGGGATTTGTACACAACTGGTCAACTTGTAGATGGTCTGCAACAAAAGAAAAGAAAACCGGTTTTCATTAAACGGAAATGGAATCATGTCGTCTTTTCTAGGGCGACAATTTTATCGTTCCACCCTGTAAAAGGCTCCTATCGCTCTTGGGATTTGTACACAACTGGCCAACTAGTAGATGGTCTGCTACAACAAAAAAGAAAACCGGTTTTCATTAAACGGAAATGGAATCATGTCGTCTTTTCTAGGGCGACAATTTTATCGTTCCAGCCTGTAGAAGGCTCCTATCGCTCGTGGGATTTGTACACAACTGGCCAACTAGTAGATGGTCTGCTACAACAAAAAAGAAAACCGGTTTTCATTAAACGGAAATGGAATCATGTCGTTTTTTCTAGGGCGACAATTTTATCGTTCCAGCCTGTAGAAGGCTCCTATCGCTCGTGGGATTTGTACACAACTGGCCAACTTGTAGATGGTCTGCAACAAAAGAAAAGAAAACCGGTTTTCATTAAACGGAAATGGAATCATGTCGTCTTTTCTAGGGCGACAATTTTATCGTTCCACCATGTAAAAGGCTCATATCACTCTTGGGATTTGTACACAACTGGCCAACTTGTAGATGGTCTGGTACAAAAAAAAAAGAAAACCGGTTTTCTTTAAACGGAAATGGAATCATGTCGTCTTTTCTAGGGCGACAATTTTATCGTTCCACCCTGTAAAAGGCTCCTATCGCTCTTGGGATTTGTAAACAACTGGCCAACTTGTAGATGGTCTGCAACAAAAGAAAAGAAAACCGGTTTTCATTAAACGGAAATGGAATCATGTCGTCTTTTCTAGGGCGATAATTTTATCGTTCCAGCCTGTAGAAGGCTCCTATCGCTCTTGGGATTTGTACACAACTGGCCAACTTGTAGATGGTCTGCTACAACAAAAAAGAAAACCGGTTTTCATTAAACGGAAATGGAATCATGTCGTCTTTTCTAGGGCGACAATTTTATCGTTCCACCCTGTGGAATTCGAAAATTAGAGTTAAATCTCAAGTCTATTTTTTATTAATCATTTGTTTGCACTCAGACTGTTTCAAGTATTTTTTTTTTCTATTTGACACAGGTAATTCTATTCAATAATAATCCTTTCTTTGTACACAGTTAAATAGTTTAAAATCTAACACAAATAATTCTATTTAATATTAATCATTTATTTACAGACAGATGGTTTCAAGTATTTCTAGTTAACCATATTTACCCAACCCCTCCGCTCGGGCAGGATATGACACAAGGTCTGTTTTTAAGCAGAGTTAACAGGTTTGAATTCAGAGTTTTCCTTCTCCTATACTAGTTGCCTCACCAAGGCTGAAGAACACAGTCTATCCTACTATTTACCCAGCTATGGGTAAATGCCTGGCGTGTCTGGGCTACGGCCCTGTACCCGGACCCACTTTAAAAAGGCTTTGTATCACGCTCGCTCGTTTGGTGGGGCGTATGACAAATACCGTTCGAAGCAACGCTGTTGCCCAATTGTACCAATCTAGTAGATGAGACACACTTCGGCCGGCTGTGGTATCAACGTCACGGATCTGGTCGGGTGTGTCACGTCACTGGATACGTTAGTTAGCCGAGGCTTCCCGGTACGGGTGCCTGGGAGGCTTAGCATTTACGTCACGCAGCCAAGACTGACATTCCTCGAGCCTCTAAACCCCACAGCCTCTAAACCTCGTCGAAGAGGCTAGATTTATCGCCTGGCGCCTGTGGTGCCCCTTTTCAGGGGTAATGCCTACGGGGATGAGGCATTTTGAGGAATGACGGTCTTTTGTCCGTACCCACCTTTAAAAGGCCTTGTGTCGAACTCGCCCGTTTGGTGGTGTGCGTGACAAATACCGTTGGTTGCAAAGCTACATTGTATTACTTGTTAATGTAATATATAACTTTTATTCTTCTCTCTAAGTACGTGTTTGTCTTATTTATTTTATGACCTTTCCCGTGGACAAGACAGTAAATTATTTGCATTAAGAATAGTTACTTGAAGCTATAATTGTTTATAAAGGACTATTTTTAGTTATTTGAAACCATGTAACCGTGTGCAAACAAATAATTAAGTAGAAACGATATTTTTGAAACCATATAATAATAGTGCACAATTAAGGGATCAGATATGATGAGGTAACACGACGCTCACAGATATGAATAAGGGTGTTATCTCAGGACCGATTATGAAACATAGCAGTCACCAACGAACAAGAGAAATAGAATGAAAGGATTAAATCATGTTATTAGAAATGCAGATGTTTCCATTAGTGGGAGACGAATGATCAAAGCACCGACTTTACTCATCTTCTTTTCCGACCAAGATCCATTACCCCATAACGAGGCTGTCGTCTCAGGACCTGAAACTGTCCGACCAACTGCGACCCTCTGCTTCCGACTCTCTGACCTTCCTGAACTACACAACAACTCTCTTATATATATGATCAATTATTTTATTAACTAATGATAAGAACAATTGTAAAAAAAAACCAAAAAACTTTTTATAAATCCGTCATCTAAATCAGCTGTCATTGCATTAAAAAAACTTGTTTTAAACATCCTGTCTGCCGCGGATTTCAAAACAACTCTATTTTGACATGAACTGAAATCCGGTTGGAGCATATTCATGCGTATGTCCTTTCAATGCAACCTACACTTCAGTTCAAGGTTTTTAGCTAAATCAAAATTTGTTATTACAAATAGAATAATTAACTAATATAATTACTGTACGTAGTCGAGGTTGACCAGAAGGCTCCCTTTCCAATAGCTACTATACCAAGGTGTAGGGGGTGCAACTCCATTCCCTGGATTCCTGCACTTTACCCTTGATCCTTACCTTATAAGGGTGAGTGCTAAGCGAGGCAGGATCAAGTACCATGTTTGAGTCTTTGGTATAACTCGACTTGGGATTGAATCCCGGACTCCCGGGCCTTTAGCGAACACTCTACTCATTAGGCTAATTGCCTGGTATTAGCCCAACCCATTGGCCTAAAAAAATGGTAATTGATACCTCCTTACTTAACACTCAGCATTATAAGGTAATGATCAAGGGTAAAGTGGAGCAATCCAGGGAAAAGGGTAGCGCCATCCCCAACACCTTGGTGTAGTAGCTATTGAAAAGGAAGCCTTCGGGTCATCCTCGACTACGGTCGCCAACTTTACTTACTTACTGTATGCAATTATATTACAATAGGAATACTTGAAACTATACGACTGTGTGAAAATTATTTGTATTATATACGAATACTTGATATATAATTCCGTGTAAAATACGTTTAAGAACAATGAACGCTATTCCCAACACTATATGCGTACAAAAAGACACATGTGGCCTAATGGTTAAAGAGATAAGAAATGGGCACAGCGAGCCACGTTCAAATCTAGGACGAAGCTGTTTGCATATCACATAGTGTTAATAAGGTATGAACCCAACTATTTTCATTCCCCGCTGCTATGGGTATTTTGTAACCAAACAAAAAGTTACTGAATGAGAAATAACCAAAACGAAGGTTGGAAAGGAAATGGAAATCTTTATAGAATTAAATAAATTCATTACTCGTCAGCTACACGAAGACGCCACCCACTGATAGTGGTGACTACTTAGTCAACAAAATTGCCCACCCTCGCAATAGTATCCAACGTATTTATGAGGAATGGGACATACCCATTACTGTGCACCGGTAGGGTAAATAACAGGGTAAATAATGGGTCAGACTGGGTTCTTTAGCCTTGGTACGGTTGTCGGTCTACAAGAAGATAAACTCTAAATCAAAGCTGATAGGGCTGAACATTGGAGGATTAGACATCTTAAGGAATCAGCACATATGTTGGGCTACAATGACCTGCTGAGTAGACCAAGTACAGAGATGAATAGAATATGGGAACTGATAATTAAGAAGGCTAGATGAAAAAAAAATCTGAATATGAGCACAGTTAAAAATCATACATAACTGTAGTTACTAGTCAAGTAAGAACAGTAAGTTTATAAGTCCCCAAAATTCATTTTGTTTTGAAAATCTACTTTGACTGTGAATTCTCATTTCAAGGAGAAATATTCAGATATTATTAAAGATTCCATTAATTATTTTAAGAGTTTTAATTGGATTATTTCTTTTTCTTTCACAGCATTTAATTCTAATTTCTCCAATTTCTGCTTGTAACTGTAATCTTTTATTCTTTTTATTATTTTTGTCACTCATTCTATGCCATCCAATCTCAATATGACGCTTTAATTTCCGTGTCTAAACTCAAGATCCTAGCACTGAGTACAATATTCTTTATGAGGTCTTATGAGGGTTTTATATCTTTTTCAAACAATTTTTGCTACCCTTGAAATAATATTTCTGACCATACCGTTAATCATTCCTCACGTTCTTTTAATTGAAGAAAATTAAAATAGTTTTGATCTACCCTAATATTGTTTGATTTTATAAAATAATTTGCTTCAGTTCTCGGTTTTCTTTCGTTTCTGAAGAACAAGACATTCAATAAAAGACATAATTGTACAAGAGACAAGACTATAAATCGTCCGAATAAGTGTTATATATATATATATATATAAATAGTACTATAATGGTTTATGGTTATCACTCTGTCCGTTGAAAGCGTAAAGCATGAAACCCTGAGTCACAGACATACCATGTAATACTATATATATATATATATATATATATATTCCCATATATATATATATATATATATAATTGGGGATAGTCGAAAAATTTATTTATAATTAACAATATCAAATTCTTAGAAAAAACAACTATAAGTGTTATATAATTACGGAATGATTTTTTTATATTAATCATTTTTCGTTAATTGTATTTTATCATTCGGTTTGGTTGGGCTTTGAACTATTCGGCTCCTAGTGCAGGTGCACACACATTGAGTATAGTTCATGCTCGTGCGCAGAGGATATGATAATCACAAATGTCATAATAAAAACCCCAGATAGGAAATAGGATTGGGGTGTGAATGACGTCATGCCCGGAAGTGATGGGCTGAGAATTTGGTGATTTTGAAAAAGACGTTAGTTGAGTTGCGACTCTGGGCCGGGCCAGTCCACCTGGGGGCTACGGGATGCGCAGCGCGTTTGTTGGGTCAGATAGTACAGTCAGCATAGTAAAAATTGTGTGTCTCTCTCTCCTCGTGTCGAAAAACTAAAGTCAAGAAGTTAATAAACGTTTCGTACCTGAACAACGGAGAGTCGTCAGTGTTTCGTATTTCCCTGCATCTGTATATTTTACATAAGCAACCCAAAGATTCTGTCGCAGACAAACCAAATTTGGTAAATAACAGCTGCCTCAAGGCCAAGTCGGATCACTGAAGTTAAGTAACAGTGGGCCGGTACCGTGCTTAAATTGGCGACATCTGACTAACACTAGGTATTATAATCTACTACTGTACCTGTGTGGTGTGAGTGAATTTAGGCAAGTGGCAAAAGTAGCTCAATCTAGCTAACATTTTACTATTCTTTATTCAATCAGATAATCCCAAAAGAGATTTACTGACTGAACATGAAGGAGACTGAACCACAGACTGTCTCACGGTCTGAACAATATCTGGAGTCTGAGTATAAATTCACCCCTCTCAACTCCAAAAATGTTGTATTTCTGATTGGCTCGTAGCTCTGTTCGAACCCCGTGTGGAATCTCATAATCTACACACCTGTCAGAATATGGGGCATTTACAATTTGAAACTGTTTAGAAAGCACAATTTTAATCGTCGATCGTCAATCTTGGTATTCAAAGATGTGATTCTTACAAGCCAAGAAAACATGTGTTTCCCAAATCGAGAAGCCGTGTTAATTTTGTCTGGGAATGAATGCTCTGAGCAGGAATAGTCGATACCTGCTCCGCATGAACAATAATGCCTTGGTGAGGCAACTAGTCTAGGAGAAGGAAAACTCTGAATTCAAAACCTGTTAAACTTCGCTTAAAAATTGACCTTGTGTCACATCCTGCCCGAGCGGAGGGGTTGGGTAAATATGATAATGCCAGTTGATTAAATATAAACTGTCTAATAACAATATATTAAGTAAAATACAATAAATTATCGTTATGCATTTATAGTTATACAAGAAAAATTAAACCTCCTGGACTGGCTATTTGTTTATCGGTTTTAAGTTAACTTTAGCAACTTGGTGAAATGGTGGAATCATTACTGAGTCAATAATTTAGGAAGGTCATTAGTATGTGAATTATAATTTTCTCTCAGCTGACTGCTAGAATTGTATGTATCCAATATCTCTCTCAATACGAGTCGATTTGTTATCTCCGCAGTCCAAATGCCAATTAAACTCGTGAAGATTAACTCTGTCGTTATATGTGCATTTCTTCATAATCCACATCTATTCCAACGCTGAAGATATTTCCTAATAGTTCAAGTCTCATTTCCTCTGCACTCAAAACAATAGTCCAATATTGTCAGCCATCTTTTGTCACCTCTCACCAGCTTCTAAATGCCCTCTTGCTATACGGTGTCTCATTTGGTTTTCTCAAAAATCAACCTGTTCTCTGAGAAAACTGCAAAAATGTGATTTTTCACATTAACCCAATCCAAACAGCCGTGAAAAATATAAGAGATTCTCAAAACAAGTTAACCATGAAACCTCACAATTAGTTAACTTAGCTACCCGAGCTCATAGAGGTCTTCCTGCTGGATTTCTTTTATTGATGAACAAGTGGTTCTGAAATTTTAAACCTATAGCAGTATCGATTTTCTATCCGGAACAGTATTATTCTAACATAATATAAAATGAGCTCGAAATAACATGAACTGAGCACAAAAGGCAATTATAATAGTAATTACAAATTCAAACCCACTGTTTCAAAATGTTTCAACAGCAAACACAGGGTGTGCACCGGTTCAAGCAATAATCGTATCTGAAAAAAAATTCGTAAGACGTCAACATGATGGAGCTAGCATTACCATTTGCCTCAGTTCACTTGTACTTTACAGGTGACAGTTTGAAATGTGTGAAATATTTCTGTCTCACTCTGTGGATGAGAATGATTCAGTGGCAGATTTACTAATCATTGTCAACTTCTATTGTCTTTGTTCTTTAAACAGGAGAGATGTTGTTTCAGACCTTGTCTGGAAATGGTAAAGCCACCTGGCTATTTTATTCTCCTTCAACAACGAATCATTTTTCTATTTTTGTACCCCTTTCACTCACAGTTTGTTCATGGAACAATATGTGAATATTTCTTGCTGTTGGAACACGTCTGTGAATTCTTTCTTTCTTAATATCAATGGTGAGTATATTATTAACGGTTAAATTATCTTGTATGTATAAATGCATAAGTCTTATCTTTCCTTCTGTTGTGTCCAGTGTTAGTATATTACGGATATAATAATGCTTAACTTGGTCCTTGGTGAATGGGGAATTGACTAAATTTCCTTAGCACCAAGCATACCAATAGTTTTAATAAAAGAGGAATCTATATTAGAGGTCTCAAACTCAAGAATTTAAAGGAGTCATTACTTTCTTTGAGAGAGGCAACTCGATCCAAAAGTGAGATCAGTGGATGGTGATTGGTTGTATCTACTATTATAGATGATGATTGTTCAGTGGCAGATTTACGATCAAGCCACACGAATTTAAAAGAACTCTTCGTCGTATGAATAAGGTTTACTTAGAAACAGTAACAATCCTTTGAAAGGAAAATAAGCCGAACGAATTAAAAAAGAATCTTGAACAAGGTTTGATTCGTGTACTTTTGTAGCGAAGAAAATGTCTCTTGTTGTTTTAGATGATAAATGATGCTTTTTTGCTGCTCGGAATCGACGGGTTATTTTTCATAAAATTTGTTCAGGTGCAAACAGGTAAACATTTTGTTTATAGAGACGATAGAAAAAAAATACTGAGTCATCAAGAAATAATTTAGGAAGATCAGGAAAGCTTTTCTGTACGGGGCAACAAGGGCTTATGTTTATAGTTGTTAAAAAGATTTTCTTAAGAGAGGCAGAAGTGGGGGAGGGATCAGAAGAAGAAGAAGAAGAAGATATAAAAAAGAGAAAATTACAATGTAAGAAAGGTAAAAGAAAAAGAAGACAATGAAAGGCAGAGAGGTAAAGAAGAGGAAGAAGAAGAAGAAGAAGAAGAAGAAGAGAGAGAGAGAGAGAGAGAGAGAGATAATTGTAAGAAAAGAAAGAAAAAAGAAAAAAGAAAAGACTATGAAAGACAAAGAAGAATAAGAAGAAGAAGAAGAAGAAGAAGAAGAAGAAGAAGAAGAAGAAGAAGAAGAAGAAGAAGAAGAAGAAATATAAACAGAAAAAAATTACCAGAAAAAAAGAAAAAACAAGAGAATGAAAGAGAGAGGTACCAAAGGAGAAGATAAATTGCAAGAAGAAGAAGAAGAAGAAGACGAAGAAAGATTTATCTTCGTTACAAAAAGCGAATCTCTTAGTCTAGGACGGACAGCATTTCAGGTAATGATGTCACTTGTTAATCTGCGGAGCTTAACGGGATTAACTCGTCATCTGACACAGTGACACGATTTTTGTTAAAAGAACAGCATTGGATTATGATAATATAGGACAAGCGATAGACTCAATATATTGCCGCAAAAACAAATGATATAGGTACACCTGACGCAAAAAAAAAAACTTGTATGTTCTTATTCATACTAGTATATATATATATACATATATATATACAATAAAGTAGATAAAATACAAATAAGACAGATATATATACATATATATATTTCGTACTTTTTATCTGACATGACAATATGAAATTTTCATTTATTATCCATCTCTCTCTTTCCCTCTCTCTCTCTTCTTTCTCTCTCCCCCCTCTCTCTATATATATATATATTCAAAATGAAAGTGCTCAATGCCCAATAGATAGATGAGTATAAAATTATTACCTCTGAGAAAAATTATAGAATTGCCACACGTACTGTATATTCACGTGGTTTTATTTTTTACTTAGCAGTAAATGAATTAATAAAAAATAAGACGCAAACATTTTTTTTAATTTAATAGAGGAACACTCGGCTTCATAAAAAAACATCTTAAAGGAACAAGATTAAACCATATAAATTAATGGTATAATTTTCCCCAAACCATGCAGACGGAAATATTACGGACGGCCTTACAAGGGAATTGAAAAAAACTATGGAACATGCTGGTGACAATTATACCAATTGTAATTGGTGCGTTTGGAACAATAACTAAAGGATTGCTAAAGGGACTGGAGGACTTGGAAGTTGGCGGACGAGTGGAGACCATCCAAACTACTGCACTATTGAGAACGGCCAGAATACTGAGAAGAGTCCTGGAGACTTGTGGAGACTTGCTGTCACTCAAACTACAGTGAAAAACCATCAGCGTTAGCTGATGTGAAAAACTCTAATGAGTAAATAATAATAATAATAATAATAAAGATATGACACCAAATTGCATCTGATGGTGAGATTTCAGTCCAGGAGCTTTGAAGAATGTGGTGTACCCCTCAGTTTCTATTACTCTCAGGTCCACTCGGATCCGGAGTGGTAGTACTTGGTCGAGTCCCATTGATGTGGCGAATAGAACTATTTAATCATTTACTATAACGGAAACCATTTAACTGAGTGCAAACGAATGAATAATGTTGACTAGAAATATTAGTGTTAAATAGCAATACTTGAAACCATTTAACAGTGTGTCAACAAAATGATTACAATTAAATCGAACTATTAGTATTAATTGTAATAATTGAAACCATTTAACTGTACGCAAACAAATGAGCTCTGGCTCGTTTAAAAATGTTACCTATAAACTAATCACATAAACACACATAAGTATATGGTTGGTTGGTTGGGTTTTATGGCATATCAACCTTTGTAGGTTATTTAACGCCAAATCCATTTTTATGTAAATAATCAGTTCTATTTAAAAAAAATTCAGTTTAGCATGAGTACACAGTTTAATTGTCAAAAATATTTCTATTTCAAACTATTCAGTTTATTCAAACAGTTCTAATTCAGCTAATTCAGTTTAGTATAAGTACAGATTTTGTTTACGCAGTAAAATGTCAAAATAGTTCTATATATAACAATTCATTTTAGTGTAAGTACAGTTTCAGTGTCAAAAACGGTTCAATTTCAAACAATTCAGTTCAGCATAAGCACGCAGTTTAAATGTAAGTACAGTTTAATTTTCAAAAACATTTCTATTTCAAGCTATTCAGTTTAGTCAAACAGTTCAGTTTAGCATAAGTATGCCGTTAGTTCTATTTAACCCATAGATAGGGCGCTATCAGTTGCTACCATGCCGGGTCTGAGTGGACCTGGGAGCAATGGCAATGAAGGGGTGCTCTGTATTCCCCAAAGCCCCAACATCACTGGTACCTCACCATCAGATTGTTTAGTGTCATATCCAGGATACTCATTGTGGGTGTTCCTATCTCTCTGCAGAGGAGTAGTCAGTGTATTCTACAGCCCCAGCCGACTGGGCAATATATATATATATATATATATATATATATATATATATATATATATATATATATATATATATATATATATTGTAATGTTCCCATATGCATAAAATGAAGAAATAATGGACAGACAACTTAAAAATGGTATAAATATTTAATTCTAACCGAAATTAATCCATTAAACAGAAAATAAGATAAAGGAAATATTGTTACTATTGATTACATTACAGTCTTGCCTAGAACAATAGAATCACTTTGAACTAAGAATATACCGGCCAAGCTATTACTGAAGTCTTTCTCTCACCGAAATCCTCCACTCTAAAAAGTCCACCTCTCTAACTGTACGATATCTCTCTTTATACCATCTGGAGGTTGCCATTTCCGTTTACTGGTGATTGGTGTTCAAACGCTTGCGTCTCACTCTATTATATGACTATATATATATATATGGATTTGGCATTAAAAACCCCACGGGGGTCGATATGCCATAAAACACATCTAAAGCAATCAACACGATCCACGACGATGTTAACACGTTGTTAAAACCGTTAACTTCAAAAATGTTGATATAGATGTAAACTAATCTTATTCCCTAACCTCTAGACATAAAATAACGCTAGACTCATTAATAAGCCGTTAAAATCCCTCGACTAACCAACCAACCAACCAAATCAAGGAAAAAATATGAAATGTCACTCAGCGAAGGGGATTAAAACTTTTTTCAAGAAAAGCGAATAAAATCAGTGACATTGCCAGCAAACAATCCAGATCAAATTCTAACTGAAAATTTATGGTGAAAAAAAAAAGCCCATGAGAAAGATCTATCCACCAAAGAAGATATATTATCTGCCATTTGGGAAAGCTGGAACCACTTTGATAAAGTATATTGCTTTAAATTTGAAATCCATGCTTTCAGGAAAAATTATGGAATAATTTTTTGTACTCCAAAAACAAATACCGCATAAGCCTAGATATTCAAATCGGTCTACTGTTAAAAGGTAGATATTTGCAGACGTTAACAAACGTTTGGGTATATCTAATTGAAAGGAAACATTACTTCGACAAAAGAACTGTCGATTGAATCAACGGAAAAGATAAGTAACCTCATTTAAGAAAGCAATCTATAATTGAGTGTGCCGAAAGACGTTAGTTAGTTGTTTGGGTTTTATGGCATATCAACCTTTGTAGGTTATTTAACGCCAAATCCATTTTTATACAAATAATCAGTTCTATTTCAAACAATTTAGTTTAATTGTCAAAACCATTTCTATTTCAAGCTATTCAGTTTATCTAAACAGTTCTAATTCAACTAATTAAGTTTAGTATAAGTACAGATTTTATTTACTCCCAGTTAAATGTCAAAACAGTTCTATATTAAACAATTCAGTTTAGTGTAAGTACAGTTTCAATGTCAAAAACAGTTCCATTTCAAACAAATCAGTTTAGCTCGAGCACGCAGTTTAAATGTAAGTACAGTTTAATTTTCAAAAATATTTCTATTTCAAGCTATTCAGTTTAGTCAGACAGTTCAGTTTAGCATAAGTATGCAGTTAGTTTTATTTAACCCATTGACAGGGCGCTATCAGGTGCTACCACTCCGGGCCAGAGTGAACCGAGGAGTAATGGCAATTAAGGGGTGCATCACTGGAACCTTACCGTCAGATTGTTTAGTGTCGTATCCAGGACTCTCATTGGGGATGTTCTTACCCCTCTGCAGAGTTGCAGTCGGTATATTCTACAGCCCCAGCCGACTGGGCAAGCGAAAGACGTTGATTGTTCCCATTCATCTATGTAAAAAATGTGCTGCCTAAAATACACCGATTGTATCCTCTGTACGGAGGTAGGATTCCCCCAAACGGAGGGTCCCGAATATGATACTAAACTGTATCCGGTGGTTGGGGCTTTTGTTTTGAGGTTACACCTTCGCAGGCATTACTTCCAGATCAATTCTGTCCAGAAGTGGTTGTACATGCTAGGGTCTCATCTATTGGTCAAATAAATCTGTTCGAAGATTATTAACATTTGATCAGAATACTTGAAACTATTTAACTGCGTGAAAATTATCTGTATTGAGAATTGTTACTTAGAATCTGTCATTGTTCTCAAAAGATTTTATTCGTTACTTGAGATTGTGTAATTGTTATATCATTAATGATAATTTGTTTGCTCACATTTAAAGTAAAGTTGGCGACTTTAGTTGAGGGTGACGCGAAGGCTCCCTTTTCAATAGCTAATACACCGAGGTGTAGGGGAGGGCGCTACTTCATTCCCTGGATTGCTCCACTTTACCCTTGATCCTCACCTTATAATGCTGAGGGCTAAGCAAGGCGGCATCAAGTACCATCTTTTGAGTCTTTGGTATGACTCAACCTGGGATTGAACCCCGATCTCGCGGATTGTTGACGAACACTCTACTCATTAGGCCAAAACATTATTCAACATTATCTATTTGTTTGCACACAGTTAAATAGTTTCAAGTATTGCTATTTAACTCTGATAATTTGATTAAGTGGGTGTCCTCGTGGTGTAATGGTTAAAGCGATGGAGTGTGGAATCGTCGTAACCGAGTTCGAACTCCAGTCACGCTTTTACGTTCACTTTTCGGGCAAATACCCTTGGGAAAGGTATGAACCCCCTTATCCTCCCAGAAATGGTTTAAATATTAATAGTACCACTACTGTTCTTCTATGAGAATGGCTTTGGCATTAAATAACCTACAAAGGTTGATATGCCATTAAACAAAGAAACCGAATTCAATACGAATCATTTGTTTCCATACAGATGGTTTTAAGAATTCATAATAATAATCTGTATACATTTAGATGGTTTCAATTAGTTTAGGTGTGCTTTATGGTATATCAACTGTTGAGGGTTGATTAATGCCAAATCCTTTTTATACAAATATTATATAAATTTATTATGAATTTATACAATATTATGAATTTGTAAATACACAATATTATGAATATGAATGTATTATATATTATGCATTATATACTATGTATTATATATTATATATCATATTATGTATTATATATTATGAATATGAAAATATATAATATTATGAATTTATAAATATTTTATACAAATATATGAATTTATTATGAATTAATTAGTGATGTACTCCTATGGACCCCCACATATGGCCGAGCAAAAGCAGGACGACCTGCTCGAACATACATACAGCAGCTCTGTGAGGATACGGGATGTAGCCCTGAAGACCTGCCAGAGGTGATGAATGATAGGGAGAAGTGGCGAGAGAGGGTCAGGGATATCCGTACTGGCGGCACGACATGATGATGATGATGAATATAATATAATATGAATTTATAATGATGTAAAGTCGACGTTAAACGTTTCGGTTTCAGTAACCATCATCAGGACTTGGATATCAAAACAGTTCACATAGCGATGGATGCTTGCTGAGATAACAGGAGCAAATGAAAAGTATACCACGAAAAGACACAAAACGTGCACTGAGCGTTCATAATTCAAAAGTCTTAAGAACGTGTCTGGCACGTGGAAATATATTTGAAAATGTTGGTTTTCCCAAAAGAAACGAGATAAATCATCCCGTTTATAAAGAAATACTCAACGACAAGTAAATTTTCATATATACAGATCCTTTTGAAGTCATCCATGTTAAATGTCGTGTAAGATTGTATTTGGTATTTGTTTTTCCGAAATGACAGTATGAAAGTAAATGTGGATCAAAATCCGACAGTATGAAGCTAGTAGAAAAACATAATCCTAATAGGTGAATTTATTATGTTATAAAGTCGACGTTGAACGTTTCGGTTTCAGTAACCATCATCAGGACTTGGATATCAGACTATCACAAATATTATATATATGATTTGTGGGTGAAATTATTTCTAAATGTGCCATGACTCATTAGTTTGCATACAGTTAAATAACTTCAAGTATTCCTCTTAAACAGTATTAATTCTATTTTATATTACTCATTTGTTTGTACGCAGTTAAAAGGTTAAGTATTGCTAAGACTAATAATTCTAAATGGTTTCAAGTATTGCTATTTATCACTAATAATTCTTTTTAATATTGATATTTTGTACATGGTTTCAAGTATTGCTATTCAACACAAATAATTCTATTCAATATTATTGATAATCCCTAATAGAAGATTAAGCAGTTCTATTTGACCCATAGATGGGATCCTAACAAGTATTACCATTCTGAGTGGACCTGGGATTAATTTTAATAATGGGGGATAGCTCCACATTCCTTAAACTCCAAGACAGGAGCATTACCATCAGATTACCATCATACCCAGCACCCAGATGGTTTCAAGTATTCCAATCTAATGCCAATAATTCAAACACAATTATATGATCACAAGTATTGCAAGCACTAATATGATTTCAAATAACAAATGATATCAGTCCTTTAGAAACAATCTTAGCTTCAAGCAACTATTCTTAATACAAATGATTTGCTTATAATTATATGATTTCATGAATGTCAAGCAATTATATGGTTCCAAGTAACTAAAAATCTTCGGTAAACAGTCACAGGTTCAAGTAACTATCTCTAATACAAATAATTTCATAACAGTTATAAGGTTTCAAGTATTCATATCTAATACAAATAATTTCATAACAGTTATAAGGTTTCAAGTATTCATATCTAATACAAATAATTTCATAACAGTTATAAGGTTTCAAGTATTCATATCTAATACAAATAATTTCATAACAGTTATAAGGTTTCAAGTATTCATATCTAATACAAATAATTTTCAAACATTTATTTCATCAATAGATGCGACCCTGACAGTTACAACCATTTCTAGATTGAGTGAACCTGGAAGTAACGGTAACGAAACGATGACTGGACATTTCCCAGAACTTTTGAACTTAAACCTTACTTCAGCATGCAGTTTCATATCATACTCATATTGTTCGGTTTTATTCTTTAATTGATAATCACAATTTAAAATCCGAAACATTTGTTTCCAAACCCCGAAACAATTTCGGTATCTGAAACCATTTCACGGATGAGTTTGTTTCATCACACATCAAACGAATTGAGAATTTCATTCTTTGGTCATTTTTTCCTCCTTTCCAGAGGAGAGCAGCTGTTGCTTCTAAGGGGCGATAACCTCGGGAGATTTTCCACTCCCCTGATCAAAAATGTCCGATTAGCTCTGATGAAAGAATAGAAGTGATATTAATGAGATGAAATATAAATCTCTAACACGATTTAGTTCAAAAAGATCTTTTTAGAAATTTTGTTAATCAAATATTATTGTCTCTTTGTTTTAATCTATTTGAAGTTGTGAAAGATAAAATCAAATTTGTGCTTTAAATCAATTTGTAAGACTGTGTCAGGCATTAATATCGATTAAAATCGAAGCGGTCATCTCATATTTAAATAACGTCAGTCGACCTAAACTTTTCCTTAACGTATAATTACATACTTATATAAAGAAAATGGCGAGGTTATTCAGTGTTTTCTCGGTTTGTTTGCTTGTTTGTTTTATTGGTTGGTTGGTTGGTTGGTTTTACAGCATGTCAGCTCTTGTTGGGTTAATCATCCAGTCCGTCGCCACAGAGTATGTCGTACATTCAATAAGTTTCCTGACTTTTTTTGTACAGCCATTCAAAATTGTCGTAGACTCTTGAAAATTCAGTATGTTATTGCTATACAGCTTATGAGATGACTGACCAATTTTTATGATTTCAGGTTCAAATCAACAGCTACAGCAACAATTGGAATACACCCTACTAAAGCCTAATTGTCACAGCTGGTGAATTTCAAAAATGCAATCAGGACGTAAGGAAGAACGATATGCAATGAAATTCTGTTTTAAACTTGGAAAAAATGCCACTGTAACGTATGGAATGCTTCAGACTGCTTTTCGACCATCTTGCATGAATCGAGCATCAGTTTTTGAGTTGCATAAGAGATTCAAGGAAGGCAGGGAGTCTGTGAGGGATGATGAGATGTATGGGAGGAGTAAGGAAGTCAATACACCACAGTTAATTGGCCAAAGGGTTAGGGTTAGGGTTACTCTGTTGAGGTTTGAAGGAAGTTCAAGAAGAGATTCCTTGGGAAGAGGCCAGCACTCTTCAAATCGGGTCTATGGCATTTCCACCAGGACAATGCACCAGTCCACAACTCCATCCATCCTTGTCACAGACTATTTGACCAAGATGGGCATCAAGACAGTTTCTAACCCTCCCTATATTCCAGACCTTGCTCCCTGTGAGTTTTGGTTATTCCCTAGGCTGTCGTTATGAGACAATTGATGAGATGAAAGAGGCTGTGATGAAGGTCATAGACACGCTAACACAAGAGGACTTCCATGGGGCCTTGCAGAAGTTGTTGGAACGGTACAACAAGTGCATTGCAGCCGGAGGAGATTACTTCGAAGGGGACTAGAGTTTTATGCGTGTACTATCAATAAAAGTGCCCAGACGAAAAAAGTTTGGAAACTTATTTAATGATACTTGTATAATATAATGTCAATTTTTAGGCGGAGTGAAGCTGGTTTGAATTAAGAGTTTTTCTTCGCCTCGGTTAGTTACTAAAGAACCCAGTCTGTCCAACAATTTACACATTAGCAAAAAAACAGATGGGTTTATGCGTTTCCTGAGAGTATTAGCGCGAAGTGAAACGGAAACAGCCGCGTCCAGGGATTGAACTCGCACCGTCGATTCCATTTTCTATGGAAATAACCATTACATTAGGCACAACGCCTACTGGATCAATTTGACGTATGCAAGTATTCCTACCTAATACAAATAATTTGCATACAATTGCATGGTTTCAAGTATTTCTATTTAATACTAGTAATTCAAGATCTTATGGTTTCAAGAGACTATTCGTATTTATTTGTTGTAGTTATATAGTATCAAGTATTCTTATCTAATACAAATAATTTGCACACAGTAGTATAATCCCAAATATTCCTATCTAATACTAATAATTTATACATAATTATATGATTTCAATGGCCTTGTGGGTAAAGTGTTCGCCAATGGTCCGGGATACTTGGGTTCAATACCAGGTCGCGTCATACCAAAGACTTTAAAAATGATATTTGATACCTCCTTGCTTAACACTCAGCAATATAAGGTACGTATCAAGGGTAAATTGGGACAATCCAGGGAAAGGAGTAGCGCCTTCCCCTACACCTCGGTGTAGTAGCTATTGAAAAGGAAGCCTTCTGGACACCCTCGACTATGGTCGCTAACTTTACTTTTTTATATGATTTCAAGTAACTCTTCTTATTTAATAATCATTTGTTTTCACCATCATATGGTATCAAGTATTCTTATCTTATACAATTAATTTGCACACAGTTTAATAATTTCAAGTATTCCTATCTAATACTAATAATCGATACATAATTATATGATTTCAAGTAACTCTTCCTATCTAATAATCATTTGTTTTCATAATCATATATTTTCATAATCATATGGTGTATCATAGTTTCCAAACCTTTCCCTATTTTACAATCAAAAGCAAGTGGGTCTGAATACCAGCTACCTCCTTCCTATTCATTAGAAATCCATTAGTCCAAGGGGACAGACCTTAGACACCTCGAGATGAACCATAAATATATCAGTCCCGAATTTCACGACGATAACCAAATTTTATCCACAAAAAATTCAAGTTAGCCATAAGAAAATAATGAAAACATCTATGTACTGTGTACACATACAAAATTTAATACTCACACAAAAACATAGTTTGTAAATTATTGCTTATTACCAAAAATGATGCAAAAAAGATAACGTCTTTTTAACTCTACTTTTTGTTTGTTTTTTGTTGGCTTTTTTTTAGTTTTATAATTAATTTCCGCATTAACTTTTAATGACAGTACCCGAAAGACCCCTCTACAACAATATTAAGCTACATTTCGTTACGAACTCGTTACACATAACTTGCTAAATTCATGCCACCCTCTAAACAGTTGTATCAAAAAGGGTGGGGGTCGATATTAAGTCTATTTTGAGTGAAATAATTATTAATTTTATCGCAAGTTTAAATAATTACAGTGTATACTCGTATAATGAGCGACTCCTTAAGATGATTTTTTCACTTAAAAACAAGCGGCCATTCATTACACAAGATACGTTTTTGAAACGTCAACGCTTATCTTATTTCTAGGTCTAACCTTGCCATAACTTCGAAAGTGTCCCCGCATTGTCTACACCTAAACAAAGGCGGTAAGTTAAGATAATTAATAAAGGTTTATTTACTATTTATAAGATAATAAAGTTTTACTTATTGTTTACAATATTCTCGAAGTATAAAATTATCAATGTTATTGTGTGTGAGTGTTGGAGTTTTAGTATGTTTTGAATATTTAAATAAACACGGTTGGCTACACCAAGGTCTAGACTACACTGTTTATTTAAGGTATTGCATTGAATTTTGATTGTATTGCAGTAGTTTTGAAAATGTTAGGATGTTTTCTCTTAATGTCATTAAATGTTGAAGAAATATGTTTGTCGGCAATATAAAATTAGAAACATCTCTTGTGGCTGAAAATCAGGGGTCATTCATTACACAAAGTCGTTCATTATGCTAGTACATATGGTAGGTACTTTATACTTTTTATATTACGAGGATGAATTGAAAAGTTCATTGGGAGTCTCTATGGCGGAGTGGCTATCGTACTGGACTGCAGACTCGAAGTGAGTGAGTTCAAACCCTACTCGCATTACTACGTCCATTTTCGGACGAATACTCGTGGGAAAAGTACGAACTCCCTTATACCCACTAGTTGTGGGTTAAAGAGTACAACTACTGTTCTACAAGGATGGCTTTAGCATTAAATAACCCACAAAGGTTAATATGCCATTAAACAAAGAAACCGAAAGAAACTTGCCCAGTAAAACACACCGACTGCTTCTCTGCGGAAGGGTAAGATTCCCACAAGTGTCTTGGATATGATACTAAACAATCTGATGGTGAAGCCCCAGTAATGCTGGAGCTTTGGAGAGTGCAGAGTATCCCTTTATTGCCATCTCCCCCGGGGCCACTCTGACTCGGAGTGGTAGCACTTGATAGGATCCTATCTATGGGTCAAATAGAATTAAACTGTGTACTTATGCTAAAATGAATTGTTTAAACTAGAACTAATTTTTTATATTTTTATATGTACTTATGCTAAACTGACTAGAACTGTTTTTGATATTGAAACAGTGCACTTATCCTAAATTGAATTGTTTGAAATGGAACTGCTTTTTGATATTAAAACTGTGTACTTATGCTAAATTGAATTGTTTGAAATAGAACTGTTTTGACATTAAACTGTGTGTAAACAAAAGCTATACTTATACTAGACTGAATTGTTTGAAATATAACTGTTTTGACATTTAACTGTGTGTAAACAAAATCTATACTTATACTAGACTGAATTGTTTGAAATAGAACTGTTTATATTTATAAAAATGGATTTGGCATTAAATAACCCACAAAGGTTGATGTGCCATAAAATCAAACCAAAACCAAAACCGAAAGAAACCGATTGAAAACTTCATAGGCTAAAAATTGTCATATGATGACGTCATATCTGCTGTTGATGACATTTTTGACCAATGAGATCCAAGCACTGCCACACCGATGGAAGAGGTGTGTAGTCCGCAAGAGGAACAATGTTTAAAAAATAAACCATATTAGTTAACATTCCAAGAGTATCTTGGTCAGACTGAACTTTTCAGCTGACCTTCGTAAACGTTAAAGTAAGACTGAATAAGAAAAAAAAAAAAAAAAAAGAAAAGAAAAATATAATTTATTGATTAACGGATTTATCTGATTTTCCAAGAAAAAGTTACAATGTAGAATATACCGACTGCCCCTCTACAGAGGGGTAACCCACCCAACGTGTATCCTGGACATGACATTAAAACATCTAGTTGTGAGACTCCAGTCACGTTGCTTTGGGGAATGCAGAGTACCCCTTCATTGTCATTACTCCCAGGTCCACTATAACCCGAAAAAGCAGTACCTTTTAGGGTCTTATCTATGAGTCGAATAGAACTGTTTAACCATTTAACAGTGTGCAAGCAAATGACTGGTGTTAAATTCAATTATTAGTATTACATAACAATAATTGAAACTACCTTATTGTGCGCAAGGCACCTCTGGTGGTGTAATGGTTAGCAAGCTCGACTAGCAAACCTACACGAGTGAGTTCGAGTCTCATTGGGTGCCCCTTTCATATGGCCTTGTGCCACATCTAAGCAAAAAGCTTAGTAAATTACTACCTTATTGTGCGCAAACAAATAATTAATGTTAAATAGAATTATTGGTATTTGATAGCAATACTTGAAACCATTTGACTGTGTGCAAACAAATCGTTTATAAATCATACTTTTTCATATTTACCAACCCCTCCGCTCCTAGACTAGTTGCCTCACCAAGGCTGAAGAACCTCGTCTGACCTACTATTTACCCCTAGCTGGAGGGAGAATAATTCGATTCATACCTTTCCCAAGAGTATTAGTGCTATGTGAAATGCAATCAGTCTCGTCCAGGATTTGAACTTGAGTCGCCGTCCCCATTTCCTACGACGATAACCATTACACAACGGACACCTCCTTTTTTCCAACCCCTCCGCTCGAGCAGGATATGACAAAAAGTCAATTTTTAAGCGGAGTTTAACAGGTTTGAATTCAGAGTTTTCCTTCTCCTAGACTAGTTGCCTCACCAAGGCTGAAGAACCTAGTTTGCCCAACTATTTATCCATAGCTGGAGGGAGAATAATTGGATTCATACCTTTCCCAGGATTTGAACTCATATATATATATATATATATATTAGAATTATCATGAATAGAAAATCCGGCAAACACTTACGTGCGACATAGGAAACACTGAACAGCTATTTCGACCTTATTGGGTCTCACCAGCAGTGCACACCGTAATCTCCACAATAACCACATTATGCAGAAGCCGAAGCTCTACCACTGGGCCACCGGTTCATGTCACTCATAAGCGATGCCGAATTAATTAGTCAGGGTGACATTGCGCGACCACTTGACCTAATGTGTCTTGAAGGTACGTATGACAATATATATATATATATATTTTTTTTTTTTTTCCCCGAGAATCAGAAACGCAAAACAGGATGGAAATAAATTTATAATCCTAAAATAACCAGTCTTTGGTTTTTTCTTTAAAGAAATATATATATATATATATGTATGTGTGTGTGTGTGTGTGTGTGTGTATAAAAAGAATTTGGCATTAAATAACCTACAAGGATTAATATGCCATAAAAATCCCACCAACCAACCAACCAACCAACCGAAAAAAAAAGTTAATTTATGGAACTGAATTTTTAAACATTGGGATTTTTGTGGCTAACACCGGTGTAAGACTTCAGAAGGGATTTTTTTTCGTGTATGTCCGAATTTCACTGTGAGTACCAATCACAAATCAAACTGAAAACACAATTTTCCTGTTTTATCGACGTTTGTAAAATTGGACGAATTGTGGCGCTTATTTGAACGTCTAGACTTTTCGTGCTACTCAGTCCTCGATGACACAACGTGACCGCATTTTTTGAGTTCATTAAAACAATCATTTTCTCCCAGTCGTCTATTTACTCGTGGTAATTCAAATAAGAATCGGAGCGTTGATTGTGTATTTGTTTCCCCGATGGGCTTCTGTAGTATTTGTTCTGGTATCTAACTTGCTAACGACATTCTGACTCATTTTTTCGGGTCTCATTTACCTTCAGTAGTTTTAATAAAGTCAAGGACCTGGCTTAATTTAACTTGAACAAGCTTGGGGCACCCAGTGAGAATCAAATTCACGAGAAATAACTTGGTATTCTAACTCATTATCCTTTAGACCACGTGAGGCATCCAAAAAGAACATATAGTTAGGTTTGGTTATTTGGTTTAATGGCATATTAACCCTTGATGGTTATTTAATGCCAAACCCTTATATATATATCATGATTTCTTAGTGAATAGTTTGTTGGTAACATTGTTTTTTAAAACAAGCCAGAGGTCATTTGTTTGCGCGCAGTTAAATAGTTTCAAGTATTGATATCTATTATTTACCCACAGTTAAAAGGTTTCAAGTATAGAAAAAGATTAAATATTTCTATTTGACCCTTAGACCCTAACAAGTACTACCACTCCAGATCAGAGTGGACCTGGAAGTACATCCCCCAAAACTCCAGAACTGAAACCTCACCTTCGGATGGTTTATTATCATATCTATCACATTCGTTGTGAGGAAGGTTTGCAGAGATGCAGTAAGCATATTCCACAGCCCTATACGACTGGGCTAGTTATTTACTAAGCTTAGCTTAGGTGTGGCACAAGGCCTGAATTATGAGCGACTATTCGTAGTAAGCTTTGGAGGCGTAGTAAAGTTATCGTGGTGGGAAATGGAATCAGTGACTGTACTCCGCTTAAAAACTGGCCTTGTGTCACACCGCGGTCGTGATTCAGCTGCAGGGAAATATTTACTCAGCTTACCTTAGTTGTGGCATAATGTCAGAAGTATGAAGCACTCAGTGAGAATCGAACTCTCTAGTTATGTGTTTGTAAGCATCGTTTGCTAATCATTACACCGTATTATGTTCCCTAACAATTATAGTTTAGGTCGAGCACAAGGCCACTAGTATGGGGCACCCATTGAGAATCGAACTCTCTAATTATGCGTTTGTCAGCATTGTTCGCCAGTACTCCGGGAGACCGGGGTTCAATCCCAGGTCGAGTCATACCAAAGACTCCAAAAATGGTACTTGATGCTGCTTTACTTAACACTCAGCATTATAAGGTAAGGATCAAGGGTAAAGTGGAGTAATCCAGGGAATAGAGTAGCTCCCTCTCCTAGATTTCAGTGTAGTAGCTATTGAAAAGAGAACCTTCGGGTCACCCTCGACTTAGTTCGCCAACTTATACAGAATACAACTCCAGCCTCAAGGACTTACCTGTCCCTCTCAAAAGCAACATTTTTCTTGAAAAGATAATTTTTGCCTCAAAAGGCAGCAAAATTTTATCAACAACATTTTTTACTTGCAGCATTTTCGTTGAAAGGATGATTTAAAAAAACATCTTTTTTTGTCAACAACATTTTAACTAGTAACATTTTTGTTGAAAAGTTGATTTTTGAGGCAAAAATTTTGTTAGCAAATATTTCTTCGCCATATTTTTCCAGCAAAATGCTTACTACCTCAAAAATCATCTTTTCAACTAAAAATCGGCTCAGTGGCATTTCCACCAGGACAATGCACCAGTCCACAACTCCATCTTTGTCACAGACTATTTGACCAAGATGGGCATCAAGACACTTCCTCAACGTCCCGATAGTCCAGGCCTTGCTCCCTGTGACTTTTGGTTATTCCCTAAGCTCAGAGGCTGTCGTTATGAGACAATTGAGGAGATGAAAGAGGCTGTGACGAAGGTCATTGACACGCTCACACAAGAGGACTTCCATGGGGCCTTGCAGAAGTTGTTGTAACGGTACAACAAGTGCATTGCAGCCGGAAAAGATTACTTTGAAGGGGACTTGAGTTTCATGTGTGTACTATCAATAAAAGTGCCCATACGAAAAAAGTCTGGAAACTTATTTAATGATCCTCGTATATAAATAAAATAATTCAATTATAACCTAATGTTCTAACATCTCTATGAATTACTCCTAATATATATGATTTTTTTACCAGAGCTTATATTACGATTTTTTAAAAATCTAAACTTTTCGATTCTTGGTTCCCATATTGTATTCAACTCTGTACTTGGTCTACTCAACAGGTCACTGTAGTCCAATATATGTGCTGATTCTTTAAGGTGTCTAATTCTTCAACGTTCTTCTTTAGCAATTATTTTATATTAAATTTAGGACGTGGTTCGAAGTTCCGTGTCGGCTCCTGAGTTCGATAACAAAACACCTGAAGAAGGCCGAAGGACACATCGGCCGAAACGTTGTGAATATAACACTAAAGATGAAGACAATAGTCCGAAAATCCTGAATGATAAAAAAGAGAGATACAAGTCTTGGTATATCAGTGAGTAAGTTATGATAATTCATTATTTATAAGATTTCGATAAGATTCATGAGATTGTTTTCTTACAATGGTAACGTGAACGTTGGAGTATCGAACGCCTGTCTTCGACTGCTGGTCTGCTACTGACTAGAAAATGGATTTGATTTTTCCTAATGGTTTTTTGGCGACAAAATTGGGAAATGTTATTTTTGAAAACCATGACACACGTAGTTCTTTTTCTAATTTTTTTTATAGATCTGGTGATACCCGTGGGTTAGAGACAGTTACACACTTATTTGTTTTTTGTCGTATGGTGTCAATATTTTTCCCTGCACAAATTTCAACCAACCAACCAACCAACCGCAACAACAATAACAAAAAAAACTATTTCTGCGCCATATAATTTCCTTACGACACGAAGTTTATCAATGGTTGACCGTTTCCGGAAAAGATCACGATTTCTTGAATATACAATTTTAAATAATCTATTGGATAACAATATATAAATAAATAAATAGATAAAATGGAATAGAATATTCTTCCGAAATGTCTCCAATTTCCTGTACACAAATCCCGACCGTCTATTTGTTGCGAGGGCGTCACTAGAGTATAAATTGAAGACTGTTTCCAAATAAATAAATAAATAAAAATAAATAAAATAAAACCAAAGAAAAAAAAAGCAGCTTCCTGCTTGCAGTCTGAAACAGAGTCCAATTGACAGACCCAACAATGAACATTCCTTTATATTGCTGCATAAAAAAGGGGGTTGAATAAATTTCATTGATTAACTTTTATGGTTATTCTCTTTGGAAAAGCGTAAGAGTGGCTTCTTTCAATCATACATTCTTTTAGAAAAGATTATGAATTATTTATTGCATTTGCTTTGTTCAATACTGTCTGGCGCTTCGGTCGATTTTAGTTTTCTGCCACACTTCTTGCTCCTATGTTCGAATTAAACTGAAATCCTTGTTGCCTCATCCACTCAACCCTTTTCTTACCAGCCGACGACAATATTTCCAACGCTTCTCTACACAAATCACCACCAGCAGCAGCAGTGATAGATGTATCAGGTATTGCGCGGGAAAAATATTGACATCTTTTTGATGAAATAATTTAGATATCCATAAAGCCACAACGAACAGTTGTTTTTGAATAATTTTATTTTAATGGCATGTTAACCGGTCAAGGGTCATTTTATGCCGAGGGGCTACGATTTCGCGTTCGTTATACGTTCATGTTTGCATTTCTGGTGTAATTGTTAATTAATTGTTGTTTTTTTTTGCCCCAGGTCTTATCGAATAATTTTTAAACGGTACTATTTGACCCAGTCAGTGTGGACCTGGGAGTAATGGTAATGAAGAGGTGCTCTACATTCCTTAGATTTCCCGAATTTGAGACTCACCATCAGATGCAGTTAGTGTCATATTCAGGACACCGCATTTTTTGTTGAAAACAAATTATTATTAGCATTATCAAATAAAATTATTCATGTTATCTATGAATATTTGAAACCATATGATTATGTAAAAATTATCTAAATTAGATAAGAATACTTGGAACCATTTAACAATATATGGATTAAGAAGTGCTAACTGAAGCAATAATCATAATAATAATAATAATAATAATAATAATAATAGTAATTTGGGCATCTTGGAGGCTGACAACATCAAACAAGCGGAAATGAAAGAAAAAAATTCAGAAAGAATATCTCAGGGGAACTAGAAAACTACTCGGGACAAAACTCAATTGCAGAAATCTCATCAAAGGAATAAATACCAGGGCTGTACCTCTCGTTAGATATTCCGGACCCTTTCTCAAGTGGACCAGACACGAACTTAAACAAATGAACCAAATAACAAGAAAACTAATAACAATGCATAAGGCATTACATCCCAGAGACGACATTGACAGACTATATGTTTCAAGAAAAGAGGGAGGAAGAGGACTTACCAGCATTGAAGACAGCGTTGACACATCGATACAACGACTCAAAGACTACACACAAAAACACGAAGGAGGATTCATTACAGGCACCAGAAACGAAACTGAGAACACGATGAACAACAGAATGACAATAACTAGGAAACAAAAATGGGAAGGAAAACAAATCTATGGGTGGTTTAAACGACTAATAAACAATATTTCACACGACAAAACTTGGACATGGCTAAGAAAAGGAAACTTTAAGAGAGAAACAGAATCTCTCCTAATAGCAGCCCAAGACAGCGCCATAAGAACCATTCATATCAAAGCGAGAATAGATAAGACTCAACAAAATAGCAAATGCAGGCTATGTGGTAACAGAGATGAAACCATCAATCATATAATAAGCGAATGCAGCAAATTAGCACAGCGGGAGTATAAGGCGAGATACGACTGGGTCGGTAAGGTGATTCACTGCGAAATGTGTAAGAAATTTAAATTCGACCATACTAACAAATGGTATATGCACAACCCAGCACCTGTCCTAGAAAATGCCACACATAAACTCCTATTGGACTTTAACATACAAACGGATCACCTAATCCCGGCCAGAAGACCAGGCTTAATAAAATTTAAAAAAAAAGAGAACTTGTAAAATAGTCGACTTTGCTGTCCTGGCTGACCACAGAATAAAACTGAAAGAATGTGAAAATAAGGATGAGTACCTCGACCTTGCTAGGGAATTGAAAAAACAGAGGAACATGCAGGTGACAATTATACCAATTGTAATTGGTGCGTTTGGAACAATAACTAAAGGATTACTAAAGGGACTAGAGGACTTGGAAGTTGGCAGACGGGTGGAGACCATCCAAACTACTACATTATTAAAAACGGCAAGGATACTGAGAAGAGTCCTAGAGACTTGAGGAGACTTGAGGAGACTTGCTGTCACTCAAACTCCAGTGAAAAACTATCGGCTAACGCTGATGCGAAAAGCTCTAATGAGTGAATAATAATAATAATATAATGCGAATCACCAAATCTCGGCCATACAACAAAACCTTGTAATAATCAACCAAAAAAAAAAAAAAAAAAAAGTAAAAAGAAAAAGAGAATTTGCCGAATTGTAGACTTTGCTGTCCCGGCTGACCACAGAATAAAATTGAATGAAAGCAAAAAGAAAGATAAGTACCTCGACCTTTGCTAGGGAATTGAAAAAAAAACTGTGGAACATGAAAGTGGAGACTACACCAACAGTAATTGGTATTCTTGGTACAGTAACCAAAGTATTGGTACAGGGTCTGGAGAACTAGGAAATAAGAGAACAAGAGGAGACCATCCCAATTATTGAGACCGGCCAGAATACTGAGAAGAGTTCTGGAGATTTGAGGAGACTTCCTGTCGCTCAAACACCAGTGAAAAAACAATGGCTAAAGCTGATGTGAAAAACTCGAAAAGGTATAATAATAATAATAATACTCGCATAAACTCTTATGAGACTTTAACATACAAACGGATCACCTAATGACGGCCAGAAGACTAGACCTCATAATAATCAACAAAAAAAAAAAGAAGAGAATTTGCAAAATTGTCTACTTTGCTGTCCCGGCGGACCACAGAATAAATCTGAAAGAAAGTGAAAAGAAGGATAAGTACCTCGACCTTGCTAGAGAATTGAAAAAGCTGTGGAACATGAAAGTAACGCTTGTGCCAATTGTGATTGGTGCGTTAGGCACAAAAAAATAAAGGATTATTGAAAGGCCTGGAGGACTTGGAAGTTGGCGGACGGGTAGAGACTATCTAAACGACAGCATTGCCGAGAACGGTCAGAATC
The DNA here is from genome assembly GCA_963585895.1 of Sepioteuthis lessoniana. Lineage (NCBI taxonomy): Eukaryota > Metazoa > Mollusca > Cephalopoda > Myopsida > Loliginidae > Sepioteuthis > Sepioteuthis lessoniana. The sequence continues at coordinate 4,549,681 of OY757935.1, forward strand.
CTGGACGAGTCCTGGAGATTTGAGGAGACTTGCTGTCACTCAAACTTCAGTGAAAAACCATCAGCTAACACTGATGTGAAAAACTCTAAAGAAGTAAATAATAATAATAATAATAATTAATTCCCGTGGGACTTTGACATACACACGGATCACCTAATCTCGGCCAGAAGACCAGACCTAATGATAATCAACAAAAAAAAGAGAACTTGCAAAATTGTCGACTTTGCTGTCCTGGCTGACCACAGAATAAAACTGAAAGAATGTGAAAAGAAGGATAAGTACCTCAACTTTGCTAGGGAGTTGAAAAAACTGTAGAACATGCAGGTGACAATTATACCAATTGTAATTGGTGCGTTTGGAACAATAACTAAAGGATTACTAAAGGGACTGGAGGACTTGGAAGTTGGAGGACGAGTGGAGACTATCCAAACAACAGCATTATTGAGAATGGCCAGAATACCGAGAAGAGTCCTGGAGACTTTAGGAGACTTGCTGTCACTCAAAAGACTGTGAAAGACCATCAGCTGATGTGAAAAACTCGAAAAGGAATAATAATAATAATAATAATGAATTCTCTTGGGTTTTGAGAGACAAAAATGACCTGACCTTGTGATAACTAATAAGAAAAAGAGAACCTGCCGTATAGAGGACTTTACCGTCCCGGTGGACCACAGAAAGAAAATCAAAGAAAACGAAAAGAGAGATGAGTACTTGAACCTTGCCAGAGAACTAAAAATCTATAGAACATAAAAGTGACAGTGATACCTGTTGCAATTGGCGCACTTGGAACAGTCCCCAAAGGTTTGGTAAGAGGCTTGGAAGAGCTTGAAATCATTGGACGAGCCGAGACCATTCAAACTGCAGCATTTTTTTCGATCGGCCAGAATACTGAGAAGAGTCCTGGTTACTTGAGAAGACTTGCTATCACTCAGACTCCTGTGAGAAACCATCAGCTGACGCTGGTATGAAAACCTCGCTGGGAGTAATATTATAATATAACAATTAGAAATGTATCAAATTTCAACTTTAAATAAGGAGTTGATATGCCGTTAAACAAAACAAACCAAACCTTTACAAAGGAATCAAAAATTTGCATTAATTAACCCATAAGGAGTTGATAGGACGTTAAATAACCAAATCAAGCCAAAACAAGCCTTTAACGTATTTACCAGCCCCTCCGCTCGGGCAGGATATGACACAAGGTCAATTTTAAGCGGAGTTTAACAGGTTTGAATTCAGAGTTTTCCTACTCCTAGACTAGTTGCCTCACCAAGGTTTTTGACCTTGTGTCATATCCTGCCCGAGCGGAGGGGTCGGTAAATAAGTATACGAATATGATTTGTTGGTGAATTTATTTTAAAACGAGTAAGGGCTCATTTTTTTGCACACGGTTAAATGGTTGCAAGTATTACTATCTAGCATAAGTAATTTTATTTATCAATATTCCCATCTAATTTAATATTAATTATTTGCTTGCACACAGTTAAATGGTTGCAAGTATTGCTTTTTTGCATAAAGTAAAGTAAGTAAAGTTGGCGACTGTTGTCGAGAGCGACCCGAAGGCTCCCTTTTCAATAGCTACTCCTTCCCCAAGATTGCTTTACTTTACCCTTGATACGTACCTTATAATGCTGAGCGTTAAGCAAGGAGATATCAAGTACCATTTTTTAAAGTCTTTGGTATGACGCAACCTGGAACTGAACCCTGGTTTCCCGGATTATTGGCGAACTCTCATTTGCTGGCACACAGTTAAATAGTTTCGTTTATTGCTATTGAATATTAAAAACTTGCAAACAGTTTGATGGTTTTAAATAATTAATAATAATAATTAATAATAATAATTCCTAGTAAATGATTTAACAGTTCTATTTGACCCCAAGATGGAACGCTAATAGTTACTACCAGTCCAGGTCCACTCTGACCTGGGAGTAATAGTAATAAAGGGGTTACTCGACATTCTCTAAACTCCAGGACTAGAACTTTATCAATTTATAGTCAAAAACCGGACACTCATTGAAGCAGGGGCCTTACATCTCTACAGGAGTACAGTCGGCGTATTCTACAACCCCTGCCGACAGAGTGGGTGGAGAAAATATGGGCCTTATCAAAATCGATGTTATTGCTTTTGTTTTTGTGGCTTACGAAATCCTGAACATTATCAGCTATCTTCAATGCCCTGAGGTGTTCAGAGATCTCAAAGTTTCTTCGAGGCATTTATGTAACAAATTCCAGGAATATCTGCGTCATTAGATTCCATTATGATGTAAAACCATTATCTGATTAAACTTTATGGATGAATCACGTTGAACAAATAAATGTATAATATCAACAACTTGGTTTTCATTTTTCAATCATATTACAATTATATATACATATATATATTGCCCAGTCGGCTGGGGTTGTAGAATACACTGGCTATATCTCTGTAGAGGGGTAAGACTCCCCCAACGAGTGTCCTGGATATAACTCTAAACCATTGAAGTTTAAGTAATGCTGGAGATTTTGGGAATCCGGAGTACTCTTTCATTGCCATCGCTCCCAGGTCAACTCTGGCCCGGAGTGGTAGCACCTGATAGGGTCACATGTATGGGTCAAATAGAACTAAACTGTGTACTTAAGATAAACTGAATTGCTTGAAATAGAATTGTTTTTTGACTTTGAAACTGTGTACTCATGCTAAAAATAATTGTTCGAAATGGAACTGTTTTTTGACATTGAAACTGTGTACTTATGTTAACTGAATTATTTGAAATAGAACTGTTTTGACATTTAACTGTGTGTAAACAAAAATCTATACTTATACCAAACTGAATTGTTTTAAATAGAACTGTTTATATATCTATATTTAGATTTAGCATTGATTACCTACCATAAAACCAAACCAAACCAAACCAAATATATATATATATATATATATATATATATATATATATATATATATATATATATATATATCATAGATTTCATGGTTCGATCGCGTTTTCTCTTTTTGTGGCAGAGGTTCGAGGAAAAAAGCAGCTGAAGGATGAAGACGCTTACTCAAAAATCTTAACACACACACACACACACACACACAGATATATATATATATAAAACGCTAACATTTACTTTCTAAACATTCTTTAGCGTTGTAACCAATGACTGCTACATCAATGATGTCTATTTGTCTGCTGGTATAGAAAAACATGACTCGATTTTTAGTGTTAAGATTTTTGTTATTTTATTTTCTCTGTTTAGTCTCTGAGGCTTTGGAAGCTGGAATAAATGGGCATCGGATACTTCGTGTAGAGTAAGCGTCTTCATCCTTCAGCTGCTTGTTTCCTCGAACCTCTGCCACCAAAAGAGAAAACGCGATCGAATCATGAAATCTATGATATATATATATATATATATATATATATATATATATATATATGTCGGATTTGTTTATGAAAAAAACTTAAGGTCTTCAGAGGAACACTTTATTTATTAGTTGGATTATTTACCATCGTAAAACGTTTCAGTTTTTAAATCTTTATTAGGGAGTATAAATTCTTAAATGTTACAAAGAGATGAGAAAGTTTTAAACATTCTATTTCAGTAGGTGAAGATCTATTTAAAATTTATATGATGTAATTAGTGTTCGAAAACTTATTTCAAAACTCTCAACGTTTTTCTTATTTTTTCATACTGTCCAATTTATTTACAGATTTCCCTTATATATCATCATCATCATCATCATGTCGTGCCGCCAGCACGGATATCCCTGACCCTCTCTCGCCACTTTTCCCTATCGTTCATCACCTCCGGCAGGTCTTCAGGACTACATCCCGTATTCTCACATAGCTGCTGTATGTATGTTCTAGCTGGTCGTCCTGCTTTTGCTCGGCCATACGTGGGGTCCATAGGAGTACATCACTTATGAGCTCGTCCCTGCTTCTCCAGCAGTGTCCTGCATGTCTGTTTCGTCTAACGTGGATAGTTTTAGTGATGGGAGGCAGGTGACCATATAGTTGGTGCCTTGTGGGGTGTTGTCGCCAGGACTTATTCAATATTGCTCGCAAAATTCTTGTGTAATTGCCGTCTAGCTTCTTCTCGTGCCGTTTTGTTAGCGTCCAAGTGGTACAAAAAGCAGTATCGACACGACAAGTGGTGCAAAAAGCAGTATCGACACGACCACTGCCTGGAAGAAACTGCGTTTCATTTTATCGGTCAGGTTTGATTTCCATAAAAAGTGTTAATTTTAGTGAAAAAAAAAAAAAATCGGCTCGAGACGCTGTAATTTTTGTGCGTGTATTTTTGCATTTATAGACCAATCGGCGTTTACGTGGTGTTTTTAAAATTCCTCTCAGATAAGCAGACGACAATACTTTACTTGCCGCGAAAAATTTGAAGGATCAAAACACAAAATAATTTTAATCATTTCTCTCGTAGATTGTTCAAAATACATTTTTTAACCAATTAGAATCATTGATAATTCGCCAACTTTTAAAAATCTAATTTCGAGCCCAACTCAAACTTACAAATAGCGATAAAATGAAGAGATATTTAGTAAGTTTTATGCATTTATTATGTAACATACTCAATAATTTTTTTTTTTTTTAGTGAAAATCTAACATTCTGTTCCTTTAAGGTTCATTTAATTTTAACTTCGTTTAATTATTTTAAATTGAACGAAACCAGTCTGTTTATATAGATATATTCATATTAATAATCTTTCCTTTGCTGATGAAAAATCTAGCTGCAGTCGCGTACATAACGCACAAGTTGCTTTCTCTCTTATATAGTGACACATTCACACAACGATCTCAGTCAGCTTTACTCATTCTACATCTCAATCCAATTCTTCTTCTTCTACTGTATTATTTAATTATTTTCTTGTGTACTTTTGTGTCTCTTAAAACAATAATGTCGGAAATCCAACCAACCAACCAACCAACCAACCAACCAACCAAACGGACACTCAAAAATCTGTCAAGCAAACAAGGAAGAAATTAGTCAATTATCCAATTATCTAATCAATAAAGTGGTTAACCAGATAATCAGCTAACTAGCCATCCAGCCAACCAGACAGCTAACGGATATGCCAACCATTCAACTATCTACTCAGACAGACAGACAGACAAAAAATCAGACAGTCAGCTGACTAGCGGTCCAAATAATCAAATGAACAACCAACTAAGCAGACACCTGACCAACTAGTCAAGCAAAACAAGTGAAAAACCAACCAGCCAACCAACCAATCAACCAAGCAAACAGATAGCCAGCCAACCAGCCAATTAACCATCCATCCATCCATCCAGCCAGCCAGCCAGCCAACCAGCCAATCAACCAACCAAACAAGTTGTCAACCAGATAATCGGCCAATTATCCATCCTACCAACCAGATACCCAACTAATCTGCCAACCATTCAACCATCTATCCAAACAGACATACATACAGACAGCCAAAAAGCTAGACAGGTAGAAAGGCAGAAAACCAACCAACCAATCAACCAACTAGCTAATCAAGCAAGCATCCAGCCCATGAGCGAACGTTAAACCAACCAACCAACCAACCAACCAACGAACAATAAGATAGAATAAAACAATTATATGGCTGTGCATTTTCGTACAAAGAGCACTGTCTTATTGATTAAAACGCTTTTATCGTTAAAATTTTAATTTTAAATATATATATATATATATATATATATATATATATAATTATGATTAGAATTTTAATATTCACGAATATATATATATATATATATATTCTTTCTTATTAAAATTTTAATCATAATTATATATATATATATTCTTGCTTATTCAACAGTTTCTTTCAATGCAAGAAAGTCGATTTCAGTTGACACTAAAAATGCTCCTATTTCTGTCAATTCCTCCTCATTTGATGTTTTTGATAAAAATAGATTCCGATATCTAAATATAGAAGAAAGGAAAAAGGAAGAGCAAGAACGTGAGAGGCATTTCAAGTAGTTGTTGTTTGCGTTTGTACAGCTGGATATCTTGACACGCTGGCTGTTGCAATCAATATATTTTGATTGGTAGAGACGGGAATGAAAAAAGTGGATACTTGAGAAAAGATGTCACAAGATAAATGTTAGATCGTCAAAATAATTATAATTCTGCGACCATAGCTTTTTATGTTATTCTATGAACCTTAAGATAATAAATCGATATCATTAGCAATATTATAGAGCTGAACTACAGTGAAGGTTATTCTATACTATTTTTCAGTAAGAGATAAATTTTTACTGATGATAATATCTCGATGGATTCAAGAATTGATGAGAGTCACCAATATGGAGAATTTCAATAACTCTTCTTAGATTTCTACAAAAAACCTTCTTGCAGGCGGAGTGACATTTTTTCACTAACCATATTTACCAATCCCTCGTGCAGGATATGACACAGGGTCAATTTTCAAGCGGAGTTTAACAGGTTTCAATTCAGAGTTTTCCTTCTCCTATACTAGTTGCCTCACCAAGGTTTGAAGAACTCAATCTGCCCTACTATTTACCCATAGCTGGAGGGAGAATTATTGGATTCATACCTTTCCCAAGAGTATTAGTGCTATGTGAAATTGAATCAGCTTTGTCCAGGATTTGAACTCGTGTCGCCGTGTCCATTTCCTACGATGATAACCACGGGCACCTCATTTTTTTCACTGACGATACACAGGCAGGGCGACATTTTTGTGGTTTTTGTAGTAGCCCAATGTACATAAATATTTACTAATTCCCCCGGCGTGACACAAGATCTATTTCTTAAGCGGAGTTTAACAGGTTTGAATTCAGAGTTTTTATTTTTTATTTTTTTTATTTGTTTCAGGTTTTGTCTACTGTGTAGCAAACACGAGTAATTTGAGCAGTGTCTGTGTAGGGGAGGGTGATACTCGTCTCCCTTGTTCCTTACCTTATAATGCTGAGTTTTAAGCAAGGCGGCATCAAGTACCATTTTTTAAATCTTTGATATTACTCGACCTGAGATTGAACCCCTATCTCCCAGACCATTGGTGAACACTCTACTCACTGGGCCAATGGCCCGGTTCAAATATCAATGAACTGCAAATTAATACTGCCCTTATCCATGAATCTACAATTTCAGATACCCCTACCTAACTATAAGTACCCCTTCATTGCCGTTGCTACCAGGTCCACTCTGGCCCGATCTATGGGTTAAATAGAACTAACAGCATACTTATGCTAAACTGATTTGTTTGAGTAAACTGAATAGCTTGAAATAGAAATTTATTTGGCAATTAAAACGTACTTAAATTTAAACTGTGTGCTTATGCTTAACTGAATTATTTGAAGTAGAACTGTTTTCGACATTAAAACTGTATTTACACTTAACAGAATTGTTACATATAACTGCTTGAATAGTTTGACAATTAAACTGTGTACTTATGCTAAACTGAATAGTTTTAAATAGAACAGATTATTTACATAAAAATGGATTTGGTGTTAAATAACCTACAAAGGTTGATATGCCATAAAAGCCACCAAACCAAACCAAACCATCTTATTAGACCTCACCAAATTTTTAAACGGCATGCTTTACGGTTTGGTATTAACAGCCAAAGTTCCAATTCGAAGATTTCAAAGAATTTGGTAAGATTCTTATTCATATTGATGAAAACCAACCATCCAGTCCATATCATGATGTTTGGGTGGTCACGAGTGATGATGATATTATGCTTCTATTCCTACATTGCCTCAGACTTATCACGGAGGTCTGCATGAAGTGCCAGGAGAAAGTAGTGCTAACCTTGATCGAGAAGGTGGCTGCTGGAAGACCCTACTTCAGGCATCTGGACTCAGCACCATGTCACACAAGCAGCAGAACTCAGTCTTGATTGTCAGAAAATTCTTACGACCTCATAACCCCTAATACCTGGCTACTTAACTCTGCAGATTCCAATCTCCTTGATTATTACGTGTGGGTCGCGGTTCAAAACTCCATTCAACACCAAAGATGAACTGAAGGCAAAGATAATGGCAGCATTTACCAATTTAAAAGAGACTGTTGGAAAGACTTGCAAGAAGTTCTGAAGTCGTCTGGAGACCGTGACTGAAGCTAATAGAGATTTCTTGGAATAAATCTTATCTATAGTATTTTAAAATATTTTCGTTTAATTTTGGTGAATATATATGATAAAATGAAATGTTAGTGTTTTTTTCGTTTATGCGAAATTTGACGACAGTTTACCCATCCCCTTTCCCGTCTCTTAGCACAGCGGGAGTATAAGGCGAGACACAACTGGGTCGGCAAGGTGATCCACTGGGAAATGTGCGGGAAATTTCAATTCGACCATACAAACAAATGGTATATGCACAACCCGGCACCTGTCATAAAAAATGACTCGCATAAACTCCTATGGGACTTTGGCATATAAACGGATCACCTAATCCCGGCCAGAAGACCAGACCTCATAATAATCAACAAAAAACAAGAGAATCTGCAAAATTGTCTACTTTGCTGTCCCGGTGGACTACAGAATAAATCTGAAGGAAAGTGAAAAGAAGGATAAGTACCTCGACCTTGCTAGAGAATTGAAAAAGCTGTGGAACATGAAAGTAACGATTGTGCCAATTGTGATTGGTGCGTTAGGCACAATAACTAAAGGATTATTAAAAGGCCTGGAGGACTTGAAAGTTGGCGGACGGGTAGAGACTATCCAAACAACCGAATTGCTAAGAACGGCCAGAATCCTGAGACGATTCCTGGAGACTTGAGGAGATTTGCTGTCACTCAAACTCCAGTGAAAAACCATCAGTTAATACTGATGTGAAAAACTCTAAAGGAGTTAGATAATATATATTAGATATATATATATATTTGATTTATGGAATATAGACTACGATCCTGAGTTTCATGGAGTTTTTTTGCAAAACAACAATCATCAAGTTGTGAACATTTTCTTAATTACCTGATGATTGTTGTTTTCTCAGTCTATATTCCATGAATTAAATATTGCTGGAGAAGCAGGGACGAACTCATAAGAGATGTACTCTTATGGACCCCCACACATGGCCGTGCAAAGGCAGAACGACCAGCACGAACATACATTCAGCAGCTATGTGAGGATACGAGATGTTGTCCTGAAGACCTGCCTAGTGCGATGAACGATAGGGAGGAGTGGCGAGAGAGGGTCAGGAATATCCGTGCTACCAGCGCGACATGATGATGATGATTATTATTATATAATAGTTCTATCCTAGATATTGAGCATTCTCCATATTGTATTGCACTTGCTTTAACACATACCCACAAAGTGATTTAGTGACAACCAACACTCTTATAATATATATATATATATATATATATATATATATATATATATATATATATATATATATATATTGTTCCTGGTAACATGCTGTTTCCATTAGGCATACAACGGAGACAGTTTCTAATGACAGCTTTGTCTTGAAATAATTGCAAAGCCCAGAGACAAACACTGTTCCAGATAGGCGTCAACCTAAAAACTGACTTCCAGCTGGGTCAGCTCTATGTAGTCATGAGCAGAGTCGGAAATGTTGAGAGGTTGTGAATCCTCACAAAAAAGGTCAAAGAAGGAAAACGAATATACCTCAAACAAGATTACAATATTTGTGATATTTTGAAAAAAGAGGTGCATGTTATTGTGTTATAGATTTTTCTTACATATGACACACAGGCCTCAGGTTGCTAACGGTACCTTCAGTTGCTTAAGTAGTCACTCATCTAAGTAGTGACTAGCCACATCGCTGCTCAACTTAATTTCCAAAGGTGGTTGTTGTTGTTTAATAAGTTTGGCTAAGATATGGAGCACAGGTCTCAGGTTGCTTACAGTACCTGCGGTTGATTAAGTAGTTACCCATCTAAGCAGTGACCAGGCACATCGTTGCTTAACTTCGTTGATCTAGCTGGAACCGGTGTTTCTACGCACATTGACAGTATGTACCTACCCAACCCCCTCGCTACGGTGCGACACAAGGTCAATTTTTAAGCTGACTAGAGCTTATTTTAATTTTGTTGTTTTCTTTCTCTTAGATCGGTTGCCATACCAAGATTAAAGAGCCTTGTCTGTTCCGCTATTTACCCATACCTGGAGGAAGAATAGTTGGATTCATGCCTTTCCCAAGGGTATTACCGTTATGTAAAATGCAAGCAAGATCGTTGAGGATTTGAACTCGGGTCGCCGTGTTGATTTCGTGCGACCATAAGTGTGTTCGTCACAAGAATGTCTTGACTGTTTGGTTTGGTTTTATGGCACATCAACCATTGTCGGTTATTTAATGCTAAATCCATTTTCATATATATAAATAGTTCTATTTCAAAGTACAAAGTTTAAATGTCAAAAACAGTTCTATTTCAAACAAGTACCGTTTTTTGTATTTTGATGATAACATTTTTAAACAAGCCTGAGCACGTATTTTTTTCACAGTTAAATGGCTTTACATATTTTCCAACATCTCAGTCTAGCGTAAGTACAGTCATTTGATTATGCACATTTGGTTAAAATGTTTTTTTGTTTACACACAGTTAAATGTAAAAACAGTTCTATTTCAAACAATTCGGTTTAGCATGTCAACAAAGTTAAATGGTTCCAAGTAATGCTATGTATCAATAACAATTTAATCAAATACCACTTAAGTCATAACGCACAGTTAAATGATCAAATAGTGCTATTTCAAACAATTCAGTTTAACAAATATACAGTTTTTTGTTTACACATAGTTAAATGTAAAAACAGTTAATTTCAAACAATTCAGTTTAGTGTAATTACACAGTTTAGGTCTGTTTGACTCATAGATAGGAACCTGTCAGGTGCTACCACTCCGGGTCAGAGTGGACCCTGGAGCTATGGCAATGAAGGAGTACTCCACATTCCCCAAAGCTCTAGCAATAGATTGTTTCATGTCATATCTAGGACACTCGTTGTGGGTGGGGATCTCATCTCTCTGCAGAGAAGCAGTCGGTGTATTCTACAACCCCAGCCGACTGGGGAAGTGACTTGACTGTAAATCAAAGAGAGATGTATGTTAGGAATAAGTAAATAAAAGAACTTACGCTTAGTTATTATTATCATCAAGTCACAGAGCTGACAGCACAGAATTCCCTAACTCTCTCTCTCTCTCCCCTCACCTGTCCCTATCATCCATCGCACCTGTCAGGCCTTCCTAAACACATTCAGTGTCCGTACAGAAGGGATGTAAATCTTTGCTGGTCGGCTAACACTGGTATGTCCACGTGTAGGAGTCCATTGGAGAAAGTTGCTTATGAGTTCGTTCATGCTCCTCCAGTAGTATCTGCGCATGTCTTGTGTGTTTTACTTGGATAGTTTGTCGGCACCTCGGGTGGTGTAATGGTTAGCAAGCTAGACTAGCAAACCTTCACGAGTGAGTTCGGTTCTAATTAGGTACTCCATTTAAACGGCTATGTGTCGCAAAAAAAGCTAACTTACTTCTTGGATGGTTTGTTAGATAAGAGTTTGGCCGTACAACAGCTGTTTTGTGAGGTGTTGTTTCCAGGATTTGTTTTATTCAAAGAGAGATGTATGTTAGGAATGAGTAAATAAAAGAATTTCACGCTCTTTCACAAGTCATTATTATCATCAAAACAGCACGTAGCGTTTTCGGGTAGTTATCTTGGTCTTTCTGTATATGTTTCGTTAGTGTCCATGTAGTGCATCCATACAATAGTAGTTACACAGTCACAGATTGGAAGAAATCCTGGTTTATTCTATCAGGGAGATCAGATTTCCATATGACTGATAACCTGTCAATAGTATTCCAGTTCACATTTAAAAACCTGTGTTTGATACGGGTAAGTTCTTGTAGTATCGTTGTTCGAATAGAAAATAGAATGACCCTTTCCACCACTCAATATATTGTTAAAAATATGGAACAAAAAAAAAAAAAAAATAATAAAGAAACAACAACAAAAAACAAGAGTCAGAATTGTTTGAAAAATACAAATTTATTGAAATGAAATCACATTTTGTTTTGAAAGACTTCTTGGCAGGAATGTTTAAATTTTTTCTTTTTTTTTTTAAATTTTATTTAAGTTCATGAAATCTAAGAGCCTCTTTCTCACCATTTAGAATAAAAAATGGATCTCTGAATTTGTTTTTAATTCTTGTATTCTTATTTTGGTGAAAAATCTTTCCAGTTATGGAAATTAATAAAGAATTAGAGTTTCCATTTTATCATTCTTTTTTTTTTTTTTTTTAAATTGAGTCTTTAAGAAGAGGTGAGGATGTTTGAGACAAATGGCGGAATAAAAAGCGTTCCAGTATATTTTTAAAAATTTGTCCATATATTTTTTTTAAAGGGAAACATGGATTATACACAAAAATTGCCCCTGAAAATAGACAAGCCGAGCCAAACCAAATGAAATAAGATAAAGAACTATGAGGCAATAAAAAATTTGAAAGGATTATAAAAAAACAAAACAAAACAAAAAAAAAACAAAATAAAAAAAAAGATTTCATCAGAATAAAACAACGCAACGTGTGTTTAAGAATCTTTTACACTTAGGATACACTTAACAGCCAGTGTATATTGGAAGTAGAAGTTCACCTTACACTTAAAGGTCAGTGTTTATTGGAAATTAAACTTCACGTCAGATATGTTGCTTCTCATCATGATTTAAAGGATTGATATATTAGAAATCGTGATGGTATCCGTTAATATTTATTGGTGTTTGTTACTACCACTACTAATGCTGCAACTGCTATAAATATAGTCAGTGAGAGTAGTATTTCTTAGTTAAGGAATTTCTTTTCGTATCAAAACTTATAATTTTTAGTGTAAGGCTTACTAGTAATATTGGTTGTTTAAGCAACCCTTAAAATCCCACATAAACTATATATAGTAAGTAAAATAAAAAGGTCGAACTTAGTCGAGGGTGACCCGAAGGCTCCTTTGTCAATTGCTACCACACCGAAGTCTAGGGGAGGGCGCTACTCCTTTCCCTGGATTGTTCCACAATAACCTTGATCCTTACCTTATAATGCTGAGAGTTAAGCAAGAAGGTATCTAGTATCATTTTTTGAGTCTTTGGTATGACTCGACCTGGGATTGAACCCCGGTCTCCCGGACCATTGGCAAACACTATCATTATACAGGTTAATATTACAAGCATTCAAGACACATCTTAAGGATGAAAAATCATCGTCTACCTGTCCCATTGTTCAGCGAACTTTTCACTGGCCATTACAACAGAGGGACCCTAAAGAAAGCGACACAAAGACTACTTGAAAAAATCCTTTGATGCCCTGTCACAAGAACTATCGCTGATGGTCCTCCCTAGCTGAGAACCGTGACACCTAGCGTCTCACCAACTATGCTGTCCCCTCCTTAAGGACAAAGGCGCAAGAGGAAGAGCAGCTCTATTATGCCATTAAACCCTGACCAGACCTTCAGTTGCTGCTGTTGTGAACGAACGTGTTTGCCTAAGCCCCATTAGCCTTATTAAAAACAAACACGTCTGCAAGTCAGCATCAAGCACCCCCTTCTTGACTTTCATTCACGAAGCCAAGTTATATATAATCTTTACATTGGACTCATATATATATGTGTGTGTATTCCTTTTTGTGCGTAACTCTTTTTATAGAGCGCACAGGTACTACACTCTTATCCTCTTAGTGAAAAATTTGACTCCAGGTTGGTCTAATGACAGAACAAAAATTGCTTAGTGTCCACGATCTGTCACCCGAGGGAGAATTATGAGGAGGAACAGACCCGAGTTTAGAATCTCCTCGACCAAACTCGAGGAGGGACCTATATCATTAATTAAGTCTCCACGTCATGGTGTGATTTTTAGCAAGGGGGTCTCACCGATCATTTACAACTGAGAAGTGAGTTCGATCCTTACTAGATGCCCCCATACTTGTGGATTTGTGCCAAATCTAAGCTATTCTCAGAAAGTGGTATTATTTCTAGTTGGACCCCGTTTAAAAGTCGGATAGCGACGCTTAGATCCTGGAGTTGGAGAGCGCCAATTTAATCCTAGACAGAGTGCACAGATACTACACTAAGATCCAAGGCAAAGGCCATATAATCCCGTCAATCCTGTGCTGTTTAAAAAATAATGTAGCTGAAATTTGAGTCCATGAAAACTGAGTCAGTTGTCCTAAGTCAAAATGTGTGCTATGGCAATGACCTCATTATTAACCTTGTCAAAAAAAAAAAAAAAAAAAGAAAAAAAAAAGGAAAAGAAAATGAACCCGGATATATTACAAATTTCCACTCATTTTAACGTCGAGTTAGAATTATTTTGCATAATTGCATTTCTCTTAGTGAAGGTCTATGGGGAAAAGTCTGACAAAAGCGACAACAATTATATAATTTACAAAGCGCTTTGCTTTGATGTGGCACAAGGCCGAATGAATGGGGCGCCCAATGAGACTCGAACTCACTCGTGTAGGTCTGCTAGTCTAGCTTGCTAACCGTTACACCACCAGAGGTGCCCAAAGCGACAACAATTATGACTATTTTCTTGCCTGTCAAAAACATACGACTTTTGTTTTGCCAGTTGGAAATATCAATCTATTTTATGTCCATATGTTTTAAGATTCATTGAATGAACAATTGAACCTTCGATGATTGAGCGTATATCCTAAATTCAATTGCATTGGACATTGTGAAATATTTAGAGACTATTTTGTTAAAAGGGCCCTCGTAATTGTTAAAAGGGATAAGTTTTTATCAGTCATCACAACTGCAACTTTTAACAAAGAAAGAAAACGAATATTATGCAACAAACATACCCCACCAACACATATATATATATTTCTATCGGTCACATAGGCGAGAAACTAACAATTACCTAGCATCACTGACTACGATATCCTAATTTTGATACATATATACTCGGAGAGATAGATAGATAGATAGGTAGTTATTTTATATATATAAAATACACATGTAGAAATATTTTATATTTACCTAATGTAAGTGCTTTTATATCTTTCCATCTATACCTGAATATAATTATTTAATGAGTTTTCCTTACTTGTGGCACAAGATCTGATGTTTGAAGTATCCAGTGAGACTCGAACCCACTCTAAATGGTTTCCTGGACTAGCTTGTTAACTATTGCACCACTTGAGATACCTTAATATACTTAGAATTAAATCTTTATACTTTCTTTTTATTAACTATGAGAGCAAAAAATGATAGAATTGTCCGCATAGAGAGTTTATCATTCCTCTTTTGATAATGGTGATCATGGTCCTCCATAACTTCCACGGGACATTTTGGTAAAAATGTTTACTTCTGATAAATATATTAAGTTTTTATTTTAAACTTGGTAGTTTTGACTGAATCTCTGACCCGCTGTCTATTACTCTACCCCAGACCTATACGAAGCTGTTCTGTGTTAAACATGCGCGAATGCTTAAGGCTTGGCCAGTTAAAAGAAAATGAATCGTGTAAGGCAGCGTTTACACGAGTGGTGATACACGTAGCGGTACTGGTATACAAGTCATCGGCTGCCAGTATTTAGCAAATTTTCAGTTTCACATAATAATAATATAAAACAGTTAATGTCAAACTGAAAATGCATATTGTATTGTACATTTTTCTTTTTTTAAGTAGAGGAATTAAATTGTGAATTGAATTATCATGACCTGAAAATCCGGCAAACACTTGCGCACGACATACGGAAACACTGGGCAGCTGTTTCGACCTTATTAGGTTTCATCAGCAGTGTATACCGTGATTCAGGTTAATTGGCTACGCAATTACCATGACTAATTAATTTGGCGTCACTTGTGTGCGATATGGAGCGGTGGTCAGTTGTAGAGTTTCGGCTCTGCAATCTGTGGTTGCTGGTTCGATCTCCAGTGATGGGGATCACGGTATACACTGCTGATGATACCTAATAAGGTCAAAACATCTCTCTGTATTGTTTGATATTATTCTTTTCAAATGCTGGTATACAACACAACTGATAGAAATACTTGGAACTTGATCAGAAATCAAATTATAATCTGGCACAAATTTGGTAACAGTGCGTGGCATAGTGGAAAAATATCTTGCCAGTACATCATATCAGACTCGTGTTAGGTATTTTTGTCTTAATTTATAAACAGTATGAAAATTAGAAAATGGCTACCATGATTTAACGTGTCAAGTTTTTGAGCTGCGTTGAGTGAGAGACAAAAAAAAAGTTTAAACAATGGAAATTGACTTGTCCTTAAAGGAAGAAGAAAAGGTTGATGATTATTTTCTAAATATATTCTGACTGACTTCTTAGGCCACGAAAAGGAAAGAGACTTATCCCGTAACTTGAATTAATCGTGGGGATGCTACTTATACGGCGTACCTTGAGTTGGAATAGCCTAGAGGAGCCTATACTTTTCCAGATCAGATTTTGAATTCAGAGTCTTCCTTCTCCTATATCAGTTGCCATACCAAAGTTAAAGTCTGCCTCACTATTTACCCATAGCTGGATTTATACTTTTCCGAGGAGTATTAGCGCAATGTGAAATGCAATTTTGTTCAGGATTTGAATTCGGATAGCTGAGTTCATCTCATGCAACGATAACCGTAACGCTAACGAGCGAGTCTTTAGTAAATGTCCTACATCCAGTCTTTCTTTTTTTTTCTATTGTAACATTTTTAAAAAAAAATGTGTCTGATAGATTCTCATTCAAAATAATTTAATAACTTTTGAAATAAAACTATTTTAGGAGTCGAATTTCAGCTTTCAACGATTCGTTTTTATTTATATTTAGTGATTCAATGAGTTTTTTTTTTTTTTAGTTTTGCTTTCAACGAAAGAAAATGTTCAATGATGCATTGTTGTATACAGTACATATACAGATACAATACATAAGCGGACTCTTTCGTTTCAGACACGAACGGGTTTATTAATTTCTGACTTCGGTCCATGGCGACACGAGGAGGGAAACACAATTCTAAAAAGCCTATGCTTACCATACTATGCTGACCCCACCCCAACGCGCGGCACATCTTGTGATGTTCAAGATCTCAATTCATCTCTGCCGGTCGAGATCCGAAAAACTCAACCACATGCCTCAACGGCAGAAAACCCAACTGACGCCTTTTTAAAATCCTCAGGACCATCTTTTCTGGGGATGACGTCATCCACACTCCAGCCCCATTATCTGTCTGGGGGGTTTATTATGACAAATGGTGATTATCATATGCTTTCTGCGCGAGCGTAAAACTACACCAACTGACTATGCATCTGGATTAAGAAACTCGAATAGTTCAAAGTCCAACCAAACTGAATGATAAAATATAATTAACGAAAAATGATTATAAAAAATCATTCCTTAATTATATAACAGCATGAGAACTAGGAAAGTATAGAAAACTAAAAAGTTTTTTTTAGTCATAGATGTATTTTTTATCATTTAATACTATATTGTATCAGATCCTACACGTATACTCTCTCGCTCTCTCTCTGTCTGTCTGCATTGTTGATATCAGGGAACCTAGCACGCTGTAATGTAAAAACCTTAACCTTCTGCTGATGGCAAAACGTGACATAAGGTCCAGTTTTAAGCAGAGATATACTTGCGCAATAAACACGGTTTAAGGCGGTGCCAAAAATTCCTCAGCTTATTCTTCTTTTTGGGGTGCTCGAGGATCGTGTAATAAACCCAGCACATACCTCTGTTAGAAGGGGTAGGTTCTGCTTGGGGCTGGGGAAGACAGATTCCAGAAGCCAAGCTGGTTAACCTCATTCGGAACGAATACGCGAGGAAATGATGAGCGAGTTAAGCTAGTAGATCGTTGCTAATAGACTAAGCTAAGCTTAGTAAATAACAACGTGGTTGATAGTGTAATCATAAAGTTTCTAACGATTGTGGAAGTGACCGTGGTGTAATGGTTATCGTCGCAGGAATTGGACACGACGACACGAGTTCAAATCCTGGACTGATTGCATTTCACATAGCACTAATACCCTTGGGAAAGGTATGAATCCAATTATTCTCCCTCCAGCTATGGGTAAATAGTAGGGCAGACTAGGTTCTTCAGGAAAACTCTGAATTCAAACCTGTTAAACTCCACTTAAAAAATGACCTTGTGTCATATCCTGCCCGAGCGGAGGGGTTGAGTAAATATGATAAAGTTCTTACGATAGCAGTGTAACGTGTTGTTTGATAGAGTTCACGCTTTTTCTTCGTTAAGCAACAATAAACTAGAAAGAGGTGATCACACTACTCACCACACTAAGCAAAACTTGATAAGTAGGTAAAGTTGGCAACCAAAGTCGAGGGTGACCCGAGGGCTCCCTTTTCGATAGCTACTACACCAAGGTGTAGGGGAGGACGCTACTCCTTTCCCTGGATTACTCCATTTTACCCTTGATCCTTACCTTATAATACTGAGTGTTAAGCAAGGTGGCATCATGTACCATTTTTTGAGTCTTTGGTATGACTCGACCTGGGATTGAACCCAGGTCTCCCGAGCCATTGGCGAATACTCTAATCATTATGTCAATGTCCGGTACCAAAACTTTATAAATAACTCAATTAGGAAGTAGTTTTATAAAGCTAGGGATATTCACAGTTTTTTCATTTTCGTGGGGGTCTTATATCCCTAATCCCTATGAGGTTTGACAGGCGTTTTAACCAAGTTTATAAATTTATTTTGTGCGAGAAAATTACTTAACTTCATAAATATCTAAACCTTTCCAAGTCCTCGAATAAAACCTACAGGAAAAGAATCATAAAGATATTTTATAGTTAAACTTGTATTAAAAAAAATTGTTGTCATTAAACATGGGAAGAACGAGATAATCAGTTATCACGACAAAAAAGAAAGTCAAGTTTATAAAAAAAAAACAAAAAAAAAACGTTAAAAGAAAAGAGATAAAATTAGATTATAATTAGATTTAGTCACTGACACGACTGGGGATTATATAACTCGCTTAAGCGACAGATATCTAGTTGCCGGTGAGGATCAAATTCATTTGTTATGTTAGTGAATTGGCCTTAGAGTTGATCGAGCTAACAATCATAGCAAAGTCGTAGCCTTGGCCCCTGCATGAATGTAAGTTTCATTTTAGGACTTCACACGCGGATGATACTTAGTGCAAGGTAATATGGGTGGGGTATACGAACAGGTCAAGGTTGGAATTACACTGATCAGTTTAAAAAAAGACAAGCAAAAAAAAACAAAAAACAAAAAAAAAAAAAACAGAACAAGGTTAATCGCATCGTTTTGTTAAAGGTGTTTTAAATTTAAATAGTAATGACCCCCGGGTAAAAACACTTAGACTTAATATATATATACAAGGGTCGTTTAAGATGTTCTAAGCCTCACCCTGAAAAAGAGACATAGCTGAACATTTTTGTGGCAACCTACTACCACTTATAAAACAAGAAAAACTAATTCAGATTACTGTCTTAATTTCTTGGTAGGTGAGGCCCATACACAGGTGAGAAATAAGCAACAAATGTAAAATCTGGGTGGAGCTTAGAACTTTTCAAACAAGCCTTGTGTGTGTATATATATATATATATATATATATATATATGTGTGTGTGTGTGTGTGTGTGTGTGTGTGTGTATGTATGTATGTATATGATAACCTCATAGATATTTGTAACTTTTTTCAGTATTTTTCCTAAAATTTACATATATAAACATATCAAATTGTTTTTTTGTCAGAAATTTTATCCACACACACACACACACGTTGATATATATATATATATATATATATATATATATATATATATATATTAATATCAACGTGTGTATATATGTATAAAATTGCG
The DNA here is from genome assembly GCA_963585895.1 of Sepioteuthis lessoniana. Lineage (NCBI taxonomy): Eukaryota > Metazoa > Mollusca > Cephalopoda > Myopsida > Loliginidae > Sepioteuthis > Sepioteuthis lessoniana. The sequence continues at coordinate 4,569,412 of OY757935.1, forward strand.
TATATTTTTAGGCGTTGTGTACACACATGTAAACATTGAGTGTTTTCATTGATTTAATCGTACATATGCATGCAGATATTTGCATATCCAGATATTTGCATATGTCTATGTGTTCTAGTTTATTCTTTCTATATACCTATATGTGTTTATATTTAAATGAATGTGTATATATGATAAAATGAACGAAAAATTATTTCATTGGAAAGGAAAATATTGCCCAAAAATACCAAAAAAAGAAAATTCAAATCAGTTTGACTCGGTACAGATGATAATAGACATTGTTAGAGGATATAACTGGGATAGAAACCGTTTCCCCTGATTCAAAAACTAAGATTTTAAAGTTCACTGAAATAAGAAACATTTTCTTCACTGAATTCGCTTTTATACAAGTTCAGAAGAGAAACTCATAACCTTTAACATTGGCAGAAAGTATAAAGCCTGATTTGAAATTTGTGAAGAAGTTTTAGCTTTTAAATTCCCATTCTTTGATTATTTGTATATAAATATATTTTCTTAAATGGTCAACCATTTTTTTTGTCACAGAATATCGTTTTATTCTTTCGTTACAGGACATTATTATTTATTCTTTTTTTTTTGGTCAACCTTCCATTCTTTCGTTAAAAGGCGTTATTTTCCCAACTGGTCAATCATCGTTTTTTTGTTTTTTTCACAGGTTATTGTTTCATTCATTCTTTCCAATCACCATTTTACTAAAATGGTCAACCATTGTTCTTTCGTTACAGGGCATTATTTTTTTGGTCAACTATCTATTCTTTCGTAAAAGGCATTATTTTCCCAACTGGTTAACTATCGTTCTTTTGTTACAGGATATAAATTTATTCTTTCTCTTCCATCCCTATTTTACTCAATTGGTCAACAATTGTTCTTTCGTAGTAGGGAATTATTTTTGTTTGGTCAACCATCCATTTTTTCGTAAAAGGATATTTTCTAAATTAGCTAACGGTTCATTTTTTTTTTTCGTACCAATGCATCATATTTTCCAAATGTCAGCCATTGTATCCTTGTATCAAGACACCATCATTTTCCCAGACGGTTAACCACTCACAGGATATCATTTTACTCAACTGGCCATTTTTTTATTTATTTCATATTAATTTCTCAATTGGTCAACGAATGTTTTTTTTGTAGCAGCATATTATTTTTACAATTGTTCAACTGTTCTTTTGTAACAAGTCATTATTTTCTCAATTGGTCAGCCATTGCGCTTTTGTCACAGGACATTATTTTTCAGTTGGCCAACCATTCATTTGTAAAAAGGCTTTATTTTATCAACTTTCATATTATCATTTTACTGAATTGGTCAATCATTGTTATTCCGCCGCTGGACATTATTTCTTTATTTGGTCAACCACTCTTTCTTTCATAAAAAAAAAAAAAAGCAAAATTTTTTGCTTGGTCAACGATCTCTTTTGGATAAAGGCATCCTTAACTAGGCTGGTCGACCATTACTTATTGTGTATTGAGACATCGTTTTCGCGATTATTCACTCATTTTTTTTTATTTCGTTTGATGTCATCATCACAGCCACTTTTTATTCACATGACAAAAGAAGCTTTTTTTTTTTTTAAAGCGAAGGATATAAATGTACATTTTTACAAGAAAACAAATAATTTTTCCTCATACAATCAAAATCTTCATCATTAAAAAATCCTTCTTACCATTTAATTTTTTCATCGCCCCAATGACTATACATATTTTTTAATCTTTCTAAACTCTTAAAGAAAGCAGCAATATTTTTTCCATCCTTTTTTACTTTTATGAGGCGGAATATGTGAACTGTTCTTTTTCAATTTGGATTTGCTACTCGATGACATGAATGGAAGATTGGACTTTCCCAAGTCCAAGGCGGCAATGATGGCACTGTCAAACACCTCTTTCAGGTTCTTTTGCGTAAGTGCCGAGCACTCGATATATGAATGAACCCCCATCTGACAAGCGAGTCTCCGAGCCTCGTCTTCTGGGACGGGGACTTCTTTGTAACGTGCCAGCTCAATTAATATTTTCACATCGTTTCGAAGGTCACACTGTGTTCCGATAAGAATAATGGGAGCTTTGGGCTGGTGCTGCCGAATTTCAGGGAGCCATTTGTCAAGAATATTATGGAAGGATGATGGGGATACAACGCTGAAGCAAATAAGGAAGACGTCCGTATTGGGGTAACAAAGTGGGCGTAGCGAGTCAAAGTCGTCCTGAAAAGAAAACAAGAAAAAAAGAACGAATTTAGTAAGCATTTTAAGAAGTATAAACTGGAACCAATAATTTGGATATATTACATAGAATAGTATTATTAGTTTAATTTCATAGACCATGAATCGTGAGTTGAACTTTTATTTGGATAGAAACTTAATATTAGTTAAAGAACACCAGGAATTTCTTTGTTTAATAGCATTTCAACCTTTTTGGGTTATTTAATACCAAAGCCATCGTTCTAGAAGAACAGCAGTGATACTATTTGAACCACAGCTGGGAGGATGAAAGAATTTATACCTTTGACAAGGGTATTAGTCCGAAAGTGAGTGTAATAGCATGGGTAGATTGGATGTATATTTCTTTTAATATCCTCCACATCGTCAAGTTTTACCCTTGAACAAACGATCTGGTTCTGACCGATAAAATCCAGTTCATTACGGTATCATTAATGACGCATATATAAACAGTTTCACAAAAGAAAAAAGAAAAAATGAAGTCCTTTTACTCCCACTGGTGTCCAAGTCAAACTTCACTTTATTTGAACCATTAAAATGTCATAAGTTGGCAACCGTAGTCAAGGGCGACCAGAAAGCTCCCTTTTTAATAGTTACTACACTGAAGTGTACGAAAGAAGTAAAGTAAAATGGCGAACTTAGTCGGAGGTGACCCGAAGGCTCCCTTTTCAATAGCTACCACATATAGGTGTAGGGGAGGGCGCTAATCCCTTCTCTGGATTGCTCCACTTTACCCATGATCCGCACCTTATAATGCTGAGTGTTAAGCAAGGCGGTATCAAGTACCATTTTTCGAGTCTTTGGTATGACTCGACCTGGAAATTGAACACTGGTCCCTGGGCTATTGGCGAACACTCTAACCATTATGGGAATGAACTGGTATACTCAAAGCATAATTTTGCATATGCAGAACTTAAAAAAAAACAAACAAACTTGGTAGTGAAAGGGTTAAAGATGGAGTCTATCGGTAAAAGGCTTTCAGCATAAGATAGAGAAAAAAGGAGGTGCTCGTGGTGTAATGGTTATCGTCGCAGGAAGTGGACACGGCGACACGAGTTCAAATCCTGGACGAGACTGATTGCATTTCACATTGCACTAATACCTTTGGGAAAGGTATGAATCCAATTATTCTCCCTCCAGCTATGGGTAAATAGTAGGGCAGACTAGGTTCTTCAGCCTTGGTGAGGCAGCTAGTCTAGGAGAAGGAAAACTCTGAATTCAAACCTGTCAAACTCCGCTTAAAAATTGACCTTGTGTTATATCCTGCCCGAGCGGAGGGGTTGGGTAAATATGATAAGATAGAAAAAAAATCATTGCCAAACAATTTCAATCTAACTTGGTATATTGAAGGGTTAAAAACAATAACATTCTAAAGGGATTTTTTTAAAAATAAGAAATACTGAATTCTAAGATATCCCTTTTTAAATAAATTATGAGATGTCTTTTGAAAAAAAAAATCTAATAACAAGAATAAAAATATAGATTCGAAAAATAAAAAAAATAATTAAAAAAAAAATCAAAATACAATGCAAGAAATTTCAATTGTTATCGATAGAAACAGATTTTTAATGAATAAAATTAGATTATTATTAACGAAAAAATCCCGCTCTGACCAAAGAGATCCGGATCTTCACTTGTTAAGTTTGTTTCAGTATTGCCATATATTATATGAGTCAAAATAATATAAATAAATATTCAATTTTTTATAACCTTTTTGTATTTTGTACAAAAATAATTTTAAAACCGAAGAAACGGCATCGGGTGAGTCTAAAAAACATTTGGAGGTAAATGGAAATTAAATTTGGTGACATGAGGTGCATTAAGTAAAAAATTCGAGAAGCTCAGCTGTCATTTGATTGATAGATTTTAACGACATGTCAATTCGTCTCGGGTTATCTATTTGCTTAGAAGTTAGGGAATCATGTTCATATTCACACTTTTTGCGTAGTTGTTTCTTAAACATATATTTGACCCATAGATGGAACCCTAACAGGTACTACCACTCCGGGTCAGAGTGGACCTGAGAGTAATGGCAATGAAGAGTTACTTCAAAATCCCCAGATCTCCAGAATTGGAGTCTCGCCATAAGATGTGGTTTAGTCTCATACTCAGGACACCCCTTTTTTGGAGGCGGCCTTACCCCTCCCCAGAGGTTATCCTATTTACCAACCCCTCCGCTCGGGCAGGATATGACACAAGGTCAATTTTTTTTAAGCGGAGTTTAACAGGTTTGAATTCAGAGTTTTCCTTCTCCCAGACTAGTTGCCTCACCAAGGCTGAAGAACCCAGTCTGTCCTACTATTTACCCATAGTTACGAGACGTTATAGTCAGCATATTCTTAGCCCTGCTAACTGGTGGTATTTGCATCGCTTAGAATCAACGCACGTTCACACACACACACACACACACACACACACACACACACACACACACACACACACACTATATATATATATATATATATATATGCAGTGCTTTCAATAAGTTTCCAGACTTTTTTGTACAGGCATTTAAAATTGTCGTAGACACTTAAAAATTCAGTATCTTATTGCTATACATCTTATGAGATGACTGACCAATTTTTATGATTTCAGGTTCAAATCAATAGCTACAGAAGTAATTGGAGTACACCCTACTAAAGCCTGATTGTCACAGCTGGTGATTTTCAAAAATGCAATCTGGACGTGAGGAAGAATGATATGCAATAAAATTGTGTTTTAAACTTGGAAAAAATGCCACAGAAACGTATGGAACGCTTCAGATTGCTTTTCGACCATCTTGCACGAATCGAACATCAGTTTTTGACTGGCATAAAAGATTCAAGAAGACAGGGAGTCTGTGAGGGATGATGAGAGGTGTGGGAAGAGTAAGGAAGTCAATACACCAGAGTTGATTGGCCAAAGGGTTAGGGTTACTATGATGAGGTTTTAAGGGAATTGAGGAAGAGATTCCTTAGGAAGAGGCCAGCACTCTTCAAATCAGCTCAGTGGCATTTCCACCAGGACAATACACCAGTCCACAACTCCATCTTTGTCACAGACTATTTGACCAAGATGGGCATCAAGACACTTCCTCAGCCTCCCTATAGTCAAGACCTTAGTCCCTGTGACTTTTGGTTATTCCCTAAGCTCAGAGGCTGTCGTTATGAGACAATTGAGGAGATGAAAGAGGCTGTGACGAAGGTCATTGACACGCTCACACATAAGGACTTCCATGGGGCGTTCCAAAAGTTGTTGGAACGGTATAACAAATGCATTGCAGCCAGAGGAGATTACTTCGAAGGGACAGGAGTTTTATGTGTGTACTATCAATAAAAGTGCCCATACGAAAAAAGTCTGGAAACTTATTTAATGATCCTC
>OY757935.1:4582496-4787496 GCA_963585895.1 Sepioteuthis lessoniana
TGCTTGATTAATTTTCTTATGACAAACAGAACTGCGAGCGTGTTCAAAAAGTATCAAGACTGAAACTGTATTTACCAAGATAGAAATGGAATATAGTGGGAACTATTTTTGTCCCTAAATAGTTAGCACATTTGTATAGACATTTCTTATATCATATTTACCATCTTCACCACCACGAACAACATAAGGTCAATTTTTAAGCGGAATTTAACAGGTTTTAATTCAGAATTTTCCTTCTCCAAGATCAGTTGCCACAACAATATTAAAGGACCCAATTTGCCCTACTATTTACTCATAGTTGGAGGGAGACTAGTTAAATTCATATCTTTCCCAAGAGCATTAGCGCAATGTGAAATACAGCTTCGTCTCAGATTTGAACTCGGGACACCGTTTCTATTTTCTGTGACGATAATCGTTACACCAAGAGCGCCTTTAGTACTAAATGTAACATCTGAAATAGCTATGGGGGTCCTACCAGCAGATTAAAATTGTTATGGGGGTCGATCTAGCAGACTAGAATAGTCATGAGGGTCCATTGGTTTAAAAAGGCTGAGAACCACCGATTTCGGAGATTCTTGTTGATTGTACTTGACCGTTCGCTCAATCGAATTCGTTATAAGATTTTATTTAAGACAAGCAGTAAAGGAATGATAGAATAAAGGAATGATAGAATAAAGGCTTAAGGGAATGATAGAATAACATGAATAATTGATTAGTAGAATGACTTTAGCCGTCCTTTCTGACTATATCTGATCTTCCGATTGGGTTTGAAAAGATTGAACCTCATTTAAACTGATATTGGGCTGAGAAATTTTGTCAGTCACTTTTTTTTTTGTTAGTTGCTGTTTCTGGAGTCAGTTCAAGTGATTCTGACCTGATCTAAATGTTCGAGGATAAGAAAGAAGAAAAAGAAGAAAAGCCCGTAAACAGTAATCAATAAAAACAAAACAAAAGCCAAAAGAAAAAGAGGGAAAAACACAAGGAAGGAAGGAAAGAAGGAAGGAGAATTATTTTTAGAAGAGATAATTATTAACTTCCTTTAAACGCCGAGCTCTGTGCCAAATAAAAGCTTAATGGTTAGACTATTAGACTAGTAGCCTGAAGGTTTACTCATCAACCTACGCTGAATTTGTCGATTGCAATTTATCTCAAGGTCACCACATATTTACACCGGGGCATTGGTCTAATGAGTAGAGTATCCACCAATGGTCCGAGAGACCGGCGTTCAATCCCAAGTCGAGTCATATCAAAGACTCAAAAAATGGTACTTAGTGCCGCCTTCCTTAACATTCAGCATTATAAGGTGCGTATCAAGGGTAAAGTGGAGCGATCCAGGGAATGGAGTAGTGCCCTCCCCTACACCTCGGTGTAGTAGCTATTGAAAAGGGAGCCTTGGAGTTGCCAACTTTACTTTTACAGCAAACTATGTCTTATTCGGGTAAGAGAATAAAATGAATATTCAATGCGAAACATTTAGTTAATCTCAGAATAAGTTCGATTCTCACTGGGTGCCACAACAAAGCTACGCTTAGTAAATAACTATAACAATGAATTTAAAATACTAGCGGAATATAGACCCTTCTTATGGCCCAGTCGGCTGGGGCTGTAGAAAACGCCAGCTGCATCTCTGCAAAGGGGTAAGACTCCTTTCCAACGAGTTTTCTGGATATGACACTAAACCACCTGATGGTGAGGTTCTAGTTCTGGAGCTTTAGGGAACGCAGAGTACCTCTTCATTCCTATTACTCTCAGGTCCACAACTCGGAGTGATAGTACCTGATAAGGTCCCATCGACGTGCCAAATAAAATTATTCAACCATTTAACTGTGTGCAAACAAAAGACTGATGTTAAATTGAATTGTTAGTGTCATATAGCAATACTTGAAACGATTTAACTGTGTGCAAATAAAACTATTGGTGTCAGATCACAATACTTGAAGTTATTTAACTGTGTGTAAACAAACGACTAATACTTGAAACCATTTAACCGTATGGTTTGGTTTGGTTTGGTTTCTTTGTTTAATGGCATATCAATCTTTGTAGGTCATTTAATGCCAAAGCTATTTTCCTTGAAGAACAGTAGTGGTACTATTTAACCCATAGCTGGGAGGATAAGGGGGTTCATACCTTTCTCAAGGGTATTTGTCCAAAAGTGAACTTAATAGCGCGACTGGAGTTCGAACTCGCTTACTACGATTTCGCAGTCTATCGCTTTAACCATTACACTACGAGGACCCCCACACCCGCTTAACCGTATGTAAAAATTGAATTAGACAGCAATACGTGAAACCATTCATCGGTATGCCAACAAATGATTGATATCAAATAGAATTAGTTTTGTGGTGACAAGCGGGTTCATGCCTTTCGCAAGGGCATTAGTTCAAAGGTGAACGCAACAGCGCGACTCGAGTTCGAACTTGCTTACCTTAAATTCGCAGTCCAGTACTTTAGCCATTACACCCCGGGATCATCTCTTGATAAATCATCTAATTTTCTTCAGTCTTTTTTCAAAATATGTCAAATAATCAAATAATTTCTGTAATGGTTAGCAAGCTAGATTCATAGACAATTGTTAGTGTGCTCGATTCTCACTGGGTGCCCTATACTTCTGGTCCCGTGATACAACTAAGTTAAGCTTAGTAAATAACTTTTAGGGGAACCTCACCGTGGTGTAATGGTTAGCAAGCTAGTATCGTAGCCCGTTGATTGTGAGCTCTATTCTCACTGGGTGCCGCATACTTCTGGTCCCGTGACACAACTAAGTTAAGCTTAGTAAATAACTTATAGGGGAACCTCACCGTGGTGTAATGGTTAGCATTGGTAGTGAGTTCGGAGTTGTGCCACAAGTAAGTTATGTTGCGTAAATAATTGCAAGAGACGTGAATATAAATTGAGTCAGTATTTTATCCGATCATGGAGGATTTAAACGAGACTTTGGACAATTAGCCAGTTGGATTGACAAAGCAGAAGAATTAATTGACCATGTACCAAATAATTGCGGAGTCGCTGGAATTGTGGAAGAATTCAAGTCCCATTTAATTCCAAAGACAATCTTTTAGGCAAAAAAAAAAAATGAATTTTCCAAAATCTGGTAACAGATCATCATCATCATCATCATGTCGTGCCGCCAAGACGGATATTCCTGACCTTCTCTCGCCACTTCTCCCGATCATTCATCGCTTTTTGCAGGTCTTCAGGGTTACATCCCGTATCCTCACATAGCTGCTGTATGTATGTTCGAGCTGGTCGTCCTGCTTTTGCTTGGCCATATGTGGGGGTCCATAGGAGCACATCACTGATGAGTTCGTCCTTGCTTCTCCAGCGGTGTCCTGCATGTCTGGTTCGTCTAACTTGGATAGTTTTCGTGATGGGAAGCAAGTGGCCGTATAGTTGGTGTCTTGTGGGGTGTTGTCGCCAGGACTTGTTCAATATTGTGGTTACAGATAACAGTTAAAAAAATGAATTATGCTTCTCAAAGTAGTCTAAACAAACCCTAAGGGATGAAAAAAATTTTGGTAGGGTGAATAAAAGCATAGGGATACACAGCGGGGTGAGAATTTACGAGTTTGCATTCATAAATCCCTTTCTAACAGGAGACCAAAAATTGCTAGTTGTCAGATATTTTACACCAAGTACAAGGCTTCTCAAAGTGTTCATATAGATCCCGTGGGGTGAATAAAATTTTGGTAAGAGTTATAAAAGCATAATGATCCACAAGGGGTGAGAATTTACAAGTTAGCATACATAAATCCCTTTCTGGCAGGGGACCAAAAATTGGTCGATCATGTTGACTTGTTAGGTTTCGTACACTTAGCAGAATGTCTGATTGGGTGGGATGGCCACGAAGGATGTTTATATTTGAAACATACGGGTCATTTCAATGAACGAGCGAACTTAATGACCCGGATCTTTTCGGCCTCATTAACAATGCTTATGATCATATTTTCACGAAAGAAATCTCTTAAAACAAAGATAAGGGCACCTCTGGTGGTGTAACGGTTAGCAAGCTAGACTAGCGAACCTACACGAGTGAGTTCGAGTCTCATTGGGTACCCCATTCATTCGGCCTTGTGCCACATCGAAGCAAAGAGCTTTGTAAATTACTTTAAAACAAAGATAATTTAAAAGAATTATTCAATAAAATACTAACTGAATTCCAAATATCACTTTTTATAATAAATTTATCAAATGTCTACAGCAAAAAGGAGATTATTTAATAAGGTCTGGTTTGGTTTGTTGGGTTTTATGGCATATCAACCTTTGTAGGTTATTTAACGCCAAATCCATTTTTATGTAAATAATCTGTTCGATTTAAAACAATTCAGTTTAGCATAAGTAAAAGTAAAGTAAAGTTAGCGACCATAGTCGAGGGTGACCCGAAGGCTCCCTTTTCGATAGCTACTACACCAAGGTGTAGGGGAGGGCGCTACTCCATTCCCTGGATTGCTCCACTTTACCCTTGAACCGTACCTTATAATGCTGAGTGTTAAGCAAGGTGGTATCAAGTTCCATTTTTAAAGTCTTTGGTATGACTCGACCTGGGATTGAACCCAGGTCTCCCGGGCCATTGGCGAACACTCTAACCGCTGGGCCAATGTCTAAGTACAAAGTTTAATTGTCAAAAATATTTCTATTTCAAACTATTCAAAACTGTTCAATTTCAAGTAATTCAGTTAAGCATAAGTACAGTTTGATTGTCAAAAACATTTCTATTTCAAGCTATTCAGTTTACTGTTCAATTTTAAGTAATTCAGTTAAGCATAAGTGCGGTTTAATTGTCAAAAACAATTCTATTTCAAGCTATTCAGTTTACTCAAACAATTCAGTTTAGCATAAGTATGCTGTTAGTTCTATTTAACCCATAGATAGGGCCCTATCAGGTGCTACCACTCCGGGCCAGAGTGGACCAGGGAGCGATGGCAGTGAAGGGGTACTCCGCATTCCCCAAAGCTCCAGAATTGCTGGAACCTCACCATCAGATTGTTTAGTGTCATATCCAGGACACTCATTGGGTGTGTGTGTCTTACTCCTCTGCAGAGAAGCAGTCGGTGTATTCTACAGCCCCAGCCAACTTATTTAATAAGAAAAAAAAAAGATTTTATATATATACACAATAGTATTGCTATTATTTCTACTCAGTCAAATGATTTCAATTATTGCTATCGCTTATAATTCAATATTAATCATTTGCTTGCACATAGGGAAGTGATTAAAACTATTCCTATTAAACACTAATAATTCTATTCAACACCAATCCTTTATATGTGCACAGTTAAATGGTTCCAATTATTGAAATATATCACCAACAAATCAATTAAACATCAGTCATTTGTTTACACACAGTTAAATGATCAAACAGTTCTATTTCTAATAATTTAATTTATCACAAGTACAATTTAAATGTCTCAGTTATATTTGACCCATAGATAGGACCTTATCAAGTGTTACTACTCTGGGACGGAGTGGACCTAGGAGTAATGGGAATGATGGCGTACTCCAAATTCTTCAAATTTCCAAGACTGCAGCCTCACAATCAGTTTATCTAGTGTCATATCTGGGACACTCGTTGGGGTGGGGTCTTACCAGTCTGCAGGGACATAGTCCGTGTGTTCTACAGCCCAAGCCGTCTGAGCTCTTAAAAAAAGAAAGAAATATCGAGACAAAACTATATAGAAAGAACTTTATTAAAGGAACAAATACCTTATCTCTCTCCCCTCGTAAGATACTCGGGACCCTTCTTGAAGTGGACCAGAGAACAACTTAAACAAATGGACCAGAGAACAAGAAAACTAGTGACCATGTATAAGGTCTTATACCCTAGAGATGACGTTGACAAACGATATTTGTCAAGAAAAGAGGGAGGAAGAGGATTTGACAGCAAGAAGACAGCGTTGACGTATCGATACAACGATTCGAAGGCGACATAGAAAAGCGCGGAGAAAGACTGATCGCAGTCACCGGAAACAATACTAACGACACGAGGACCAGCAGAACGACAATCAGAAGACAAAAATTGGAAGAAAAACAACTCTATGAAAGTTTTAAGCGACTAACAAGCGACACCTCACGAGAAAACGTAGACGTGGCTAAGAAAAGGAAACCTTAAGAGATAAACAGAATCTCTTCAATTAGCAACACAAAATAACGCCATAAGGACCAACCATATCAAAGCAAGAATAGATAAGACACAATAAAACAGCAAATGTAGGTAATGTGGTGATAGCTACGAAACTATTCATCACATAATAAGCAAATGCAGCAAACTTGTACAGAAAGAGTACGAGACTAGACATGACTGGGTGGGCAAGGTGATCCACTGGGAACTGTGCAAGAAATTGAAATTCGACCATACGAACAAATGGTATATGCACAATCCAGAATCTGTTCAGGAGAATGAGACGCATAAACTCTGCTGGGATTTTGAGATACAAACGGATCACTTAATCTCGGCCAGACGACCAGACCTTATGATAATCAGAAAAAGAAAAAAAGAAAGAGAAAGAATTTGCAGAATTGTGGATTTGACTGTCCCGGCTGACCACAGAATAAAATTAAAAGAAAACGAAAAGAAGTATAAGTTCTTCGACCTTGCAAGAGAATTGAAAAAACTTGGGAACATGAAAGTGACGGTTCTACCAATTGAATTGGTGCTCTTGCTACAATGACCAAAGAATTGGTTAAGGGACTGGAGGACTAGAAAATAAGAAAACAAGTGGAAACCATACAGCATTACTGAGATCAGCCAGAATACTGTGAAGAGTTCTGGAGACTTGTTATCACTCAAATTCTGGTGAGAAACCATCAGCTAACGCTGAGGTGAAAAACTCTCACGGAGCAAAATAATACTAATAATGATACCAATAATCGACCTTGCTAGGGAATTAAAAAAAACTATGGAACATGTGAGTGACAATTATACCAATTGTAGTTGGTGCGTTTGGAACGGTAACTAAAGAATCATTAAAGGGACTGGATGACTTGGAAGTTGGTGGACGAGTGGAGGCCATCCAAACTACTACATTATTAAAAACTGCCAGAATACTGAGAAGAGTCCTGGAGACTTGCTGTCACTCAAACCCCAGTGAAAGACCATGAGCTAACGCTGATGTGAAAAACTCTAATGAGTAAATAATAATAATAATAATAATAATAATAATAATAATAATAATAATAATAATAATAATAAAGTAAAATCAAAATACAGTACCCAAAATTTTAATTCTTATCTATGGTAACATATCTAATGAATAAAATCAAAATTGAATTATTGTTAACGAAAAATCCGGCTCTGTCCAAAGAGATCTGGATATTTACTTATTAAGTCAGTTTTAGTAAATGAACTATCAAAATGTTAAATCTTTTCCCAAATATTGCAAGTTAATATTCGCACTCTCCTCAGTGCCTACCCAATCAATCTTTCTCATGATAAAACAAAAAATTAAAAGTCTGTTAGCATTTATAGTCTACTGATTCTTTTTTCATGCAAATTGTATTAAACACTCGTGAATTTGTCATGTTTCGTAATTTAGTATTCAATTTAATTCATTTGAGTGGAATATGAGTATCAAACTGAGAGAAAATTCGTTGAGCGATTTTCGTGCCGATTAAATACACACACACACACACACACACACACACACAATTTACGTAGTTTAGAAAAGCAAATTTTCTACTTACTTGACCAGCCGTATCACACAGCTGCAAACTGACCGGTTTATTATCTACAGATACGACAACTGAAATAGAAGGAAAAGAAAAAAATATAGAGAATAATTTGATAATCAACCAAAATTATACAGGTCAGTTCAGCAAAAATATTAATTTCACTATATATATACACATATATATATTCTCTTCAATATTAATCAATCGTTTGCTGACAGAGAAGTGGTTACAAGTATTGTTATTTAACACTCATAATTTTATTCAACATGATTTCATTTTTTTTAATAACAGTGTTGCAAGATTAAAAAAAATTTGAAATTCTTAAAACAGAACTTGGTATAAATGTTGTCTTGGGATCTTACGTCGGTGTGAGCAGGAAAAATCAGTTATATATATATATATATATATATATATATATATATATATATATATATATATATATATATATCAATAGATTCTATAGATATACTAAAGTGGAATTATCCAAATTAAACGCTCAATGTAAACGCATTTAAATAAGCTTATGTAGGACAAAATATCGTTGAGAAACAAGAAAATCAATAAGTATTGATACTTATTGATTTTGACTTTCTTGGTTTGGTTTGTTTTTATGGCATATCAACATTTGTAGGTTATTTAACGCCAAATCTATTTTTATGTAAATAATCAGTTCTACTTAAAACTATTCAGTTTAATATGAGTACACAGTTTGTCAAAAACATTTCTATTTCAAGCTATTCAGTTTAATCAAACAATTCAGTTTAGCATAATTATGCCGTTAGTTCTATTTAACCCATAGATAGGGCCCTATCAGATGCTACCACACCGGGCCAGAGTGGACCTGGGAGCAATTGCAATGAAGGGGTGCTCCGTATTCCGCAAAGCCCAAGCATTACTGGGACCTCACCATCAGACTGTTAAGTGTCATATTGACTTTCTTGTTTCCCATCGATATATATATATATATATATATATATATATATATATATATATATATATGATGTTTTCGATATAAATGAAAAACGATATTGATATCAAAATATAGAGGAAAGGAAAGAACGAGAGAGGTATTTCGGATTGTTTTCCTTTTTTAATAGCATATCAACATTCAAAGTTTATTTAATGCCGAAGCCATCCTTCTAGAAGAATAGTAGTGGTACGATTTAACCTATACCTTTCTCAAGGGTATTGGAGGTGCCCGTGGTGTAGTCGTTATCGTCGTAGGAAATGGACACGGCGAAACGAGTTCAAATCCTGGACGAGACTGATTGCATTTCACATAGCACTAATACCCTTGGGGAAGGTAAGAATCCAATTATTCTCCCTCCAGCTATGGGTAAATAGTAGGACAGACTAGGTTCTTCAGCCTTGGTTAGGCAACTAGTCAAGGAGAAGGAAAACCTGAATTCAAACCTGTTAAACTCCGCTTAAAAACTGACCTTGTGTCATATCCTGCCCGAGCGGAGGGGTTGGTAAATAGTACCTTTCTCAAGGGTATTTGTCCGAAAGTGAACGTAATAGTGCAACAGGAGTTCGATCTCGTTTACGACTATTCAGCGTTTTAACCATTACACTACGAGAACTCCCCAGAGAAGAATTTTAAGTAGTTATTGTTTACGTTTGTTCAGATTTATATATATATTATATTATATTATATTATATAGTATTGAATTAATTACCGGCTCATTGGTCTAGTGGGTAGAGTGTTCGCCAATGATCCTGGAGACCTGGGTTCAATCCCAGGTCGCATCATACCAAAGACTTTAAAAATGGTACTAGATGCTTCCTTGCTTAACACTCAGCAATATAAGGTACATATAAAGGGTAAAGTGGAGCAATCCAGGGAAAAGAGCAACGCTCTCCCCTACACCTTGGTGTAGTAGCTATTGAAAAGGGAGCCTTCTGGTCGCCTTCGACTACTGTCGCCAACTTTACTTATTTGATTAATTTAGAGGGTTATTGCAATGCGAAATAATAATTATTTGAGTTTGATTAATTTCAAAGTAAAACTGTTTTTATAAGCAAATTACAAAATACTTTATATATGTAAAATTCAACGTAAATCTTTTTTAAGGTGATACGTTTTTGAGAAAGGCTTTTGACTTTCAGTTTCCAAGAGCTCAAGAATTATTGAATTGGCTATAAATTTGTGTGTGTGGGAAGTTTGCAACCGCACGTGTTCATGTTTACAATGCTCCTTATCGTGCGGGACTTTGTTTTATCGTTCATGATAAACTAACAAACAAAACATTCAGCTCATAAAGGCTTTAGAAGAATTTAAACAAGTACAAACATTTGGTTTGGTTTGGTTAGTTTCTTTGTTTACTGGCATATCAACCTTTGGAGGTTATTTAATGCCAAAGCCATTCTCCTAGAAGAACAGTAGTGGTACTATTTAACCCATAGCTGGGAGGATAAGGGGGTTCATACCTTTCCCAAGGGTATTTGCCCGAAAGTGAACGTAATAGCGCGACTGGAGTACGAACTCGCTTACTACGATTCCGCAGTCCATCGCTTTAACCATTACACCGCAAGGACACCCCCGACAAACATTTGGTGCACCTGTGGTGTAATGGTTACCGTCGTTGGCGATAGACACGGTGACCCGCGTTCAAATCTTGGATGAGGCTGTTGCATTTCACAAAGTGCTAATATCCTGAGGAAAGGAATGAATTTAACTGTTATCCCTCCAGCTATGGGTAAATAGTAAGACAGACTTGGCTCTTTAACCCTGGTATGGCAACCAGTCTTGGAGAAGGAAAACTCTGAATTCAAACGAGTTAAAATCCGCTGCAAAACTGTCCTTGTGTCGCATCCTGCTCATGCGGTAGGGTTCGGTAAATATATGCAAACATTTGATGCATATATTTTGTAAAGTAGTTTTTCGTCTAAGAAAAGTTTTAGACACGAAAGTTCCTTGGATTGGGCTAGCCGCGAATAAGCGTGTTTGATAAACTGCGTGGATGGCGAGATTTGACAAAAACTAATCTAATTTGCGCTACAGAAAGAGGATCAGTGTGTGTCTCAGGCAGATAAATCCCTTTAAATATAAAACGCTCCAATGAAGCAAAATTATTATTATTTTCTTTTTTTTTTTTTTGAGCTCTCCTTGTTTAGAGAGTTACAAAATTGGCAAGTTGGTATTCACATGGGTTTTAGCCTCGTTTTTTTTGTTTTTGTTGTTTTATTTTTTGAGCATGTGAAATTGTAAAAAAAAAAAGAGTTTTCGGGATTACTCACGTTAAGAAGTCGTTCATTGATTACTATTAATCGTGTTTGGCTGATATTTCCAACACTAAAGGGGATGCTAAAAAAATATCATACGGAAGTTGAGTTTTTTTACGGAGTCGCTGGAGGTGCAATAGTTATCAGTGGTGAAAGGGAGGTGCCCGTGGTGCAATGGTTATCGTCGTAGGAAATGGACACGGTGACAAGAGTTCAAATCCTGGCCGAGACCGATTGCATTTCACATAGCACTAATACCCTTGGGAAAGGTATGAATCGAATTATTCTCCCTCCAGCTATGGTTAAATAGTAGGGCAGACTAGGTTCTTCAGGCAACTAGTCTAGAAGGAAAACTCTGAATTCAAACCTGTTAAACTCCGCTTAAAAAATTGACCTTGTGTCATATCCTGCACGAGTGGAGGGGTTGGTAAATACGAATAGTTATCATTAGAGCATATGGACACAGTGACGCGAGTTTAAGTACTGCATGAGGCAGTTTGAATTTCACACAGCGCTAGTACCATTGAGAAAGGTATGGATCCAATTATTCTCTCTTCGGCTATGGGCAAATAGTAAGGCAAACAAAGCTCTTTAACCTTGGTATAGCAACCGGTCTAGAAGGAAAACTAACGCACTTGGGAAAAGTATGAATCCAACTATTCTGCCTCCAGCTATGGGCAAATTGTAGGACAGACTGAGCTCTTTAACATTGGTATGGCAATCAGTCTAGGAGAAGGAAAACATGTTAACCTCGGCTTAAAAATTGGCCTTGAGTCGCATTTTGCTTGTGGGTAAATAAGTTAAGTTCTTTCGAGATCTTAAGATCATTTGTTGATAGAAATGAAGATTTATTCTTATAGAAACGATTAAAATTTATTTAAAAAAAAATCATACTTTTCATACATCCAATATATATATATATATATATATATATATATATATATATATATATTTATATATACATTTATACATTTATGCACACACACACACATATATATATATATATATATATGTGTGTGTGTGTGTGTGTGTGTGTGTGTGTGTGCATAAATGTATATGCACGTATATACATACATGTATATACACGCACAAAAACAAAATACACCAATATACATACATTCTTCATCTTATATGTAGATTTGTGCGAACATTGGATACCATCTAGAGGACCTGATAAGAGCTATGGCCGATAAAATTGAAGAGAGAGAGAGAAAGAGAGAGTCAAGGTGAATCTGTTCTATTGGAAAGCTTAGATGATGATGACACATAAATACACAAACATACATGATATATATATATATATATATATATATATATATATATATATATATTCCTGTCTGATAATTGTGTGCTCCACATGAAATTTCAAATAACAGACTTCTAGAGTGCATAATTTGAATGTTTTATATATATATATATATATATATATATATATATATATATATATATATGTTCAGGGAAGGAGTTGCGCCCTTCTCTACACCTTGGTGTAGTAGCTATTGAAAAGGGAACCTTCGGGTCACCCTCGACTAAGGTCGCTAACTTACTGTATATATATATATATATATATATATGTGAGTGTGTGTATGTGTGTGTGTGCGTGTGCGTGTGTATGTGTCTGTTTATGTTTGTGTGTGTATTTGTCTGCGTATATATATATATATACCAACCGAGCAGGATGTGACACAAGGTCAGTTTTTAAGGGGAAATAAACATGTTTAAATCTAGAGTTTTCCTTCTCCTTGACTGGTTGCCCTACAAAGGTTAAAAAGCGTAGTCTGCCCTACTATTTATCTAGAGCTGGATGTAGAGTAATTAGATTCATACCTTTCTCAAATGGCATCAGAGCAACATGAAATGCAAATAGTCTCATCCAAGATCTAATCACAGGTCGCTGTAACCATTTCCCTCGATGCTAACCATCACACCACAAACGCCTGTGTGTACACATGTATGTATGCACACACACACACACACATATATATATATATATACATATTTATTTACCAACCCCTCCGCACGGACAGGATGTAACACAATGTCAACTTTTCAGCAGAGTTTAACATGTTTGAATAGAGTTTTTCTTCTCCTGGACTGGTTGCCTAAACAAGGCTGAAGAACTTGGTCTGCTCTACATATACATATATGTATCAATACAAATAAGATATGTATATATACATATATGTATCGGTCATATGGAAGTCAGACCTGACTGATAAAATGAAACGCAGTTTCTTCTAAGCAGCGGTCGTGTCAATACTGCTATATGGATGCACTACATGGACGCTGACTAAACGGATGGAGAAAAAGCTTGACGGCAACTACACAAGAATGCTGCGAGCAATTTTGAACAAGTCCTGGAGGTAACACCCCACAAAGCAACAGATGTACGGCCACCTACCTCCCATCACGAAAACTATCAAAGTTAGACGAACCAGACATGCAGAACACTGCTGGAGAAGCGGGGACGGGCTCATAAGTGATATTCTTCTATGGACCTCCTCACATGGCCTAGCAAGGGCAGGGAGACCGGCTCGAACCTACATACAGTAGCTCTGTGAGGATACGGGATATGGCCGAGAGAACCTGCCAATACCGATGAACAATAGGGAGGAGTGGCGAGAGAGCGTCAGGGATATCCGTGCTGATGGCACGACATGAGGATGATGATATATGTATATACAGGTAAAAATATATATATATATATATATATATATATATAGTTAAGTATGTATGTAATAATACACGTGTGAGTCTCTCTCTCTCTCTCTCTCTCTATATATATATATATATATATATATATAGAGAAAGAGAGAGAGATAGACATTCTTTAGATGCTGTTTACCTGAAATAAACCTTGGAATCAAAGTCTCCCAGGCAGACGCATCAACTTTTACTGAGTCGCCAAAAATATCACCAAGACTGTTCCACTCCTTCAGTACGACTTGTTCTATTTTTTGTTTTTTTGTTTACACTGCCCCCTTTTCTTCGTAAAGCGATATGAGTCTGAGAAGAACTGCTGCCATGCAGCCTGGGGACTTTAAAGAAAGACTGCCGATTGTGTGTGGTGGTGGTGGTTATGGGAGGTGGAGGTTCTTTCGTTGTGAAGGTTTCATGATGTGACCCACACAGTGGAATTAAGGGTAACTTCTTTGTAATAAAATCTCAAGAATTTGGCTCAACCCATCCTAAATAACAGAGATAAGAATCGACTATAATGCATTTTGTGTCTTCCAAATGGTGGTAAGTTTTTATAAAATAATTTTTGAAGAAATTCCTTGAATACCTTATATATATATATATATATATATATATATATATATATATATATATATATATATATATATATAATCTTGTCATCCACAGACTGTTTCGTTGTATCACAACTCTTCAGAGTGGCTAGACACGTAGGACGCTTGAAGCTGTGATCGAAACCCGTCCAACTTTAGGTTAGACTTAGTATCAGACAGCTCGGCCAACAAGCGTACCACGTCGGCTAGGGAATTATAAGGTATTATGTCACAACAGCAGCGTTCGTTTGTTTACATTTTATACCTTACTGGATATATATATATATATATATATATATATATATATATATATATATATATATATATATATATAATGCAATTAGAAGAAAACTCAAAGCTGGCTAAATTGTCATTATAAATTTATTTCGGCGAAGGATATCATTATACTCTTCGTCTGATCAGATGACTTCACACGTTTAATTTGAGGTTGAAAAAAGCCTCAAATTAAACGTGTGAAGTCATCTGATGAGATGAAGAGTATAATGATATTCTTCGCTGAAATAAACTTATAATGACAATTCAATTTAAGCAGGTTTGAGTTTTGTTCTAATTGCATTGTGCACGCTCAGTATGTGAGTTTTATTATATAAACCTGGATAGGGAAGATATAACAACAGCCATACATCGAGCACTCCCACAGATTTATATGAAACACCTCATATATGCTATATGCAAATACTCCATACCCATTGTCTTTGGACGCTGACTGGATATATATATATATATATATCTTTGACTATGGCACTTTTTTCTAGGTGAGGCTTAGAACTTTATATATACCTGATGGTCGTTCAAAAAGTTTTAAGCTTCACCCAGAAAAAAAGAGCCATAGTCGAAGACTTTTGCAGTGGCAACACTTTACCGCTCCTTATAAAACTAGAAAAACAAATTCAGGTTTTTGTGCAGGTAAGGCGCATACAAAAGAGAAAGGTGTGATAAAAATCTAAAATCTGACTGAAGCTTAGAACTTTTTAAACAACCCCCGTATATATAAATGTTAGCACAGCGTAGACTGTCAGTTTCACGCCTATGTGATCATTAAGACGTTGATACTGTGTATACGATACCCTAGCTTAAATACACACATACATACACACGAGCTTTGATAAAAAACATCAACATTAATGGTTTGAATTCTTTTAATTTTTAGATTTTAGATATAAATGAAGATGTTGGGACTGTCGTGCAGATTAAACGGTAAGATGTCTAGACTTGTAGAATGCTATCAATACGTTATAGACGTGTCCGTGCCAATTTTTGATCATTTCACACACACGCACATATATATATATATATATATATATACACACACACACACATACACGCATATATGCATACAAACATATACACACATACATACACAGACAAGTACGCGCGCACATGCACACACACACACACACACACACACACACACACACACACACACACACACACACACAAAGAGTACTCGATATGGCCCGGAACTCCAGAACCAGAGCCCCACTACCAGACGCAGTTTAGTGTCATACCTAGGACACACGTGGTAGGTGGGTCTCATCCTTCTTGCAGAGGTGCAGTTAGCACATTCCAAAGCCCCGGCCAACAGGGCTCTGAGTATTTTAACCAAGTAATAGTTTGATTCTACTTGGACTTTCGATGATGACTCACCCCTGGGATCGCTTCTTGCTGCTGGCACTGTATAAGTTAGAATAATCAGTCGCATGTCGCTGACCGGAGAGATAACAGTAAGGGGAATCACTCGACACCCCGACGGTCTAATCGGTTTTAGGAAATATGAACTTGGTATTAGAATTCTTTTCGCTCGGATTCCAAAATGAGGACATTCATTTCCGAACAGCTTTCTATAAAAACGTTATGAAAACATCAGTTGTGTATGGGTCTTGTATTATTCAGTAGAAGGCTGAGTCAGTATCAAAACGTCAGTAGGTAGGGAGCCTGAAAGCAGAAATATTCACCCCCCACCCGCTAGAAAACTCTCCAGTTAATATCTCCATGGCAACTAGAGATATTATTTAATCGTATGTGTGAGAAGATCCCGAAGTTTACGGAAGCCAACAGAGTAAAGAAATTATTGAAAACGGATGTTTATAGAGATAGATAGATAGATAGATAGATAGATAGAGAGGGGTCTATAAAAAAAAAAGGAATGAAGAAAGGAAGGAAGACATTTTTGGCGAGAGATTTCATTTTAGGTTGCATATAACACTTAAACGCATGCGCAGACGAGAACTTCCGGTTTGGCAAGATTTTTTCGTTCTTTCGCCAGAGAATCGAGTTTCTGAATTTTTTTTCAAGGAAAAGTAATTAATGATTCTTTTTTTTTTTTTTTTTTTTTTAAGTTTAGAAAGTTTGGAAGAACAATTCCAGATAAACTTTCTGGAATGTCAACCCCCCCCAAAAAACCGGAAACACACACTCACATACGCCCTATATATATATATATATATGTATATATATGTGTGTGTGTGTGAGTAAAGGTCTGGAATAAAATCCATTGGTATGAGAATAGGAAGACATTACGGAAGTACTCGGATAAGTCAAAAGTTTTGCAATATTTTGGTGATACTTGCTTGTTTGCGGCGCGTATATCCCGTGACCGAAGCAGTTTAAATCGTGGTCGGTACCATCAGTGGTTTGTCGTATCATGGTACGCTGACACATTATGGATTACTACAATATGTGGGTGATTTGAAAACCCCACAAATAAATCTGCAACGTGGTCTACTTCGGTAACATAGGATCTACGAGTTCGAAGTAGGTCACAAAGCTGGTTTGGATTGGCTTGGCTGGGTTCGGTTTTATGGCATATCAACCACTGTTGGTTATTTAATGCCAAATCCATTTTTATACATTAACAGTTCTATTTCAAAAAATTCAGTTTAGCATAAGTACACAGTTTAGTTCTATTTGACCCACAGATAGGAACCGATCAGGTGCAATTATTTCGGGTCAAAGTGGACCTGGGAGCGATGGCAATAAAAAGGTACTCTGCATTCTCCAAAGCTCCAGCATTACTGAAGCCTCCTCATAAGATTGTTTAGTGTCATATGCAGGACACTCGTTGGAGGAGTCTTACTCATCTACAGAGATGCATTTTGTGTATCCTGCAGTCCCAGTCCGCTCGTTTGGGGAGTCTTGTCTATTTGCAGAGATTCAGTCAGTGTATTCTGCAGCCCAAACCGACTAGGCTACACAAAGCAGGGAAACAACTAAAATATTTGATGTGCAAAAGGCGAAGGCGTAGTTGATCTCAGAACAGTAACCAGATGGTTCAAGAAATTTTGTTTGGTTTGCAAGAGCCTCTCTCATTGATCAGGCAAGGTCAAGTAGATTTAAAACCGTGGATTCCGAGGCCGTGTCATAGTCAAATCTGGTGAGTAACACTTAGAGAGTATCAGGCGAGCTTAACCTCTCACAGTTTAGTGTGGTTCGTCACTATCATGACCTTGACAAAATTGTGCCACACGTACTACCAAAATATTGCAAAACTTTTTTTTACTTAGCAGTTTCTTTCGGACAAATAATCTTGGGAAAAGCATGAACCCCCTTATCCTCCCAGCTATGGGTTAAATAGTACCATTACTGTTCTTCAAGGAGATTTGCTTTGGCATTAAATAACCTACAAAGGTTGATATGCCATTAAACAAAGAAACCAAACCAAACCTTGATATGTCACAATCACTTTCAGACTAATACCCTTGGGAAAAGTATGAACCCCCTTATCCTCCCAGCTATGGGTTGAATAGTACCGTTACTGTTCTAGGTGAATGGCTTCGGCATTAAATAACCAAATAACCATTAAATAACCAAAGAAACCAAACCAAACCTTAACATAGTTTTTCATTCTTTAAAAAGACATGATTTTTCATAAGCCTGAACTGTTAATAACAGTATTCTTTTTGCTTTTGATCAATTATTAAGTAAAATTTATCTTTAGTTTCATCCTGAGATTAGCCATGGTTAAATAGGAACAATTTTAAAAGCATATTAAAATGATTTCTCTGACATCATAAAGCAAATAATTGAACCAACATATTTCTTTGAATGACGAAATTCGAATCTCAACGTCCGAGAAGAGAGGCGTCAAAGACAGTCTCCTATTTTAATTTGTCCGAAGACAACACAAGACATGTCTTACTCTCTGTCTTCACACACACACACACACACACACACACACACACACACACACACACACACACACACACACACTTTGTTATATCTATAGAGTGCTCAGTATCAGTGATAGAGCATATGTTTATCTAAGTTTTGGTTGGTTGGTTTTGTTTTACGGCATATCAACCCTTTTCGGGTCATTTAACACCGAATTAAGCCATTTTGGTTTGATTTGGTTTTATGGCATATCAACCATAGTAGGTTATTTAATGCCAAATCCATTTTTATACATATAAACAGTTTTGTTTCAAACAATTCAGTTTAGCATAAATACACTGTTTAGTTCTATGTAACCCATAGATAGGACCCTATCAGGTGGACCTGGGAGCGATGGCAATAAAGGGGGACTCTGCATTCGCCAAAGCTCCAGCATTACTGGAGCCTCACAATCAGATTTTTTAGTGTCATATTCAGGACACTCGTTGGGGGAGTCTTACCTCTCTGCAGAGATGCAGTCTGTGTATTCTGCAGTCCCAGCCGACTAATGTGTAATTTTTGATCGCGTAAACACAGAGTCAACGGCGCTTGATGACTGTCAGTTCCTCGCCTCTGTGAGATCGCACTTTGTCTGATGAATGTGTAGGTGAGAAACTGATAATCCTTAAACACCGCTGACTCAGTGTCTCTGATACAAAACATTCTTTTTTGATTTTGTGTTGTGTATTCTTTTTACACATTATATATAAACACTGATAGCTGCATGAGTTTTTATCAAAAAGAGGTTGGATCACCGCAAAAGTACCTCTGGTTATCTTTAAGAAAAAAAAAAAAAAAGAAAAAAAAAGAAAAGAAAACCGGGCTTCAGTTGGTAGCCCTGCTAGTAAACAACCTCAGTGTAACGCATCCTCAGAAATACACCCACTCGGCTTACCCAAAGCGTGAAATTTGAATCGACCTTCGGATTCAGCTAAGCAAGCAGGCAAACGTACTTGAGCGAATGGGAACCAAACATCTATCCGCCTCCACCCACCGCAATCGTCTCCACCATCATCTCCACCTCTTCATTCTAGCGCATCTGTACCACGTGTCTGGAGGTATCACGTGTTAGCAGAACAACCCAGACGATACCAGTTCTAAGAGGATTAGGAAGACGGTGGTGTGTGTGTGTGTGTTGGGGGAGGCGCAGAAGCAAGGGTGGGATTAGAACTAGGCAGCCACAAAAGCCACCTTGATGTAAAGCATTTGAAAATTAGGAAAGTGAAGGAAAGGTGTGACTCGTTACCACAACAAAAATGGGAGGAATGGACTCTTAGATTAAAACACAGAAATACTATTACTCAATGAACATAGCAAGCTAGACTAGCAAACCATTACTACTGAAATAGAGTCTCACTGGGTGCTCCACATATCTAGACTTGTGCCACATCTAAGCAAAGTTTAGTAAATAAGTACTTAATGAACATCAGTTTTACATCAAACGTGTCGTCATCCCAGTCTCTGCTTATATATATATATATATATATATATATGTGTGTGTGTGTGTGTGTCTGTCGTGGTATCTATCTATATAAGTCTGTTGGTTGGTTTCTTTGTTTAATGGTATAGTAACCTTCGTGGATTATTTAATGCCAAAGCTATCCTTGTAGAAGAACAGTAGTTAAACTATTTAAACCGTGGCTAGGGAGATAAGCAGGTTCATACCATTCCTCAGGGTATTAGTTTGAAAGTGCGAATGGAATTCGAACTCGGTCCCTTCGAGACAGTAGACTAGTAAGCTATTACGCCACAGGGACTTCACCACCGCACTATCTATCTATCTATCTATCTATCTATCTATCTATCTATCTAATTCCACCATTTTCAATTGGATTCTGTGCGACAGCAAGTCTCCACAGATCTTCAAAATCCTTCTAAGTATCTTGGTAAATTTTTGTAGTGCTGTGGTCTGGATTGCCTTACTTTTTCCCCTAATCTCTATTTCCCGTAATCTCATAGGTCGAGGGAGTACTGTAAGCCCTTGATCCCAGCGGAGCACCCAGCCATTCAAGGGTGTCCTCGTGGTGTAATGGTTAAAGCGATGAACTGCGGAATCGTAGTACGCGAGTTCGTACTCCAGTCGCGCTGTTACGTTCACTTTCGGGCAAATACCCTTGGGAAAGGTATGAACCCCCTTATTCTCCCTCCAGCTATGGGTAAATAGTAGGACGGATTAGGTTCTTCAGCCTTGGTGAGGCAACTAGTCTAGGAGAAGGAAAACTCTGAATTCAAACCTGTTAAACTCCGCTTAAAAATTGACCTTGTGTCATATCCTGCCCGAGTGGAGGGGTTGGTAAATAGTACCCAGCCATTCATGGCGATCTCCGCGACTAACCAAACCTCTTCTGGGCACAAGCTGTGACTACAAGACAAAAATTCACACTCTCCGTATATCACGTGGGCATCTGCATATACCATTTGATAACACCCACACATTTCTTTCCAACCACGTGATTGCTTCCACTTATTTTCGCAGATGCGTCCTGTGCCGTGAATCTCTGAGGTGGAGATGATGCAACAAATGGACGAATAAAAATTTTTCACGTCACATTCTTATTCTAAATTCATCCCTAAAAAAGTTTTGTCGCATATATTTGTTGAATTATTTTTGTTACATTATATCAGGGATTGGGTGGTACTGTTAGGTTTAAATTATTAAACTAAATAACTGTTCCGACCAAACATACAGACAAAATAAATGAATAAATTCCGGATAGCGTAATAGCTATCCTTTGAAGTTGGTCAGAGAGGACTTGACAGTCAGAGAGGGTAGACGATCGGTTTATTGAGTGTTTGTTCGAAAGAGAATGTGTTCGACAATCATCCCTGACAGATAGTTTCGAACTTCCAAATCGAAGAGTCTAGTTGGCACCAGAAGCGAGCAACGAGAAACACATAGCTGTCCAGTTGTTTGTTTATTTATTTAATGGTCCGGGAAACCGGGGTTCAATCCCAGGTCGCGTCATACCAAAGACTCAAAAATGGTACTTGATACCTCCTTTCTTGACACTCAGCAATATAAGGTACGTGTCGGGGGTAAAGTGGAGCAATCCAGGGAAAGGAGTAGCACCCTCCCTTAAACCTCGGTGTAGTAGCTATTGCAAATGGAGCCTTCTGGTCACCCTCTACTACGGTCGCCAACTTTACTACTTATTTATTTTGCTAAAAAAACAAAAACAACAACAACAAACAAAAAAAATCGTATTTTGATTGATTATTGACGGACAAATAATAAAAGAAAACCTGAAATTTTTGACGTTAGTGTCGGTGAGTCTTAACGAGACCAGAGAAATATCTTGCATCCAGAAAGTCAGGAACCTGCTCGCTTCTTGGGAAACCAAAGGACGAACGAGAATTCGACCACGTCCTTCTCAGAAATGACAGGTGAAGAACCGAGCCATGCTTTGTATGTCACACATGCTGCTCTCCGAAAAACCCTCAGCCAACATAGCTATCCATCACACACTCATCTGACTACAAGGCACACAGCTATTTGTTCTCGTGGCGACGGAAGTTGTGAAATAAAACGGTGAATACGAAATATTATTCATTTTAGTAGGGGCCACGGTGCATGTAGAGAAATGAATGTCGATTCCTCTTTGTGTCATGCAGTTGCGAAATGGAAAAGACATAATTGGAGATGGCGGATTAAAAAAACAAAAAAACAAAACGAAACAGGATTGTCATAGCAACAGGATCACTCCCTTTGAAAACTGATATTAATGTTTTTTAACGAAATTAATGACTTTACTCATAAAGTTATTAAAAAAGTCTATAAATTATTTTCCCCAAAGATCTGATATCGTTTCTAGAGTTTTATTAGCTCAACGAACGAGATTAAATTTTTCAGTGTAGATTGCATTTTCTGAATAATAAAAAAAGGCTCGACTTTGAATGAACATAATATTAAGAAGCATTCAAATTATATCGAGACTGAAGTTGTATTTATCAAGACAGAAATTAACGATAAATGAATATTTTCGCATAATAATAGCTGGTACATTTCTATACTATATGTAACATTCATTTTGGGACATAGGTACGTGGTGTATTCAATAAGTTTCAAGACTTTTTTGTACAGGCATTTAAAAGTGTCTTAGACTCTTGAAAATTTAGTATCTTATTGCTATACATCTTATGAGATGACTGACCAATTTTTATAATTTCAGGTTCGAATGAACAGCTACAGCAGCAATTGGAATACATCCTACTAAAGCCTGATTGTCACAGCTGGTGAATTTCAAAAATGCAATCTGGATGTGAGGACACTTTAGAAGAACGATATGCAATAAAATTGTGTTTTAAACTTGGAAAAAATGTCACAGAAACGTATGGAATGCTTCAGACTACTTTTGGAGCATCTTGCATGAATCGAGCATGAGTTTTTGAGTGGCATAAGAGATTCAAGGAAGGCAGGGAGTCTGTGAGGGATGATGAGGTGTATGGGAGGAGTAAGGAAGTCAATACACCAGAGTTGATTAGCCAAAAGTTTAGGGTTAGAGTTACTATGTTGAGCTTTTAAGGGAGTTCAGGAAGAGATTCATAGGGAAGAGGCCAGTACTCTTCAAATCGGCTCAGTAGCATTTCCACCATGACAATGCACCAGTCCACAACTCCATCCTTGTCACAGACTATTTGATCAAGATGGGCATCAACACAGTTCCTCAGCCTCCCTTTAGTCCAGACCTTGCTCCCTGTGACTTTTGGTTATTCCCTAAGCTCAGAGGCTGTCGTTATGAGACAATTGAGGAGGTGAAAGAGGCTGTGACGAAGGTCATTGATACTCTCACATAAGAGGACGTCCACGGGGCGTTCCAGAAGTTGTTGGAACGGTACAACAAGTGCATTGCAACCGAAGGAGATTACTTCAAAGGGGATTCGAGTTTCATGAGTGTACTATCAATAAAAGTGCCCATACAAAAAATGTCTGGAAACATAACAGAAATTCAATATATCAGTGATTTTTTTCATGGTTTGGTTTGGTTTTATGGCATATCAACCATTGTAGGTTATTCAATGCCGAATCATATAACTTCTAAACACATTTTGTAGATAGCATTTTTAAACGAGCCTGAGCTAATTTTTTTTCTTACTGTTAAATGGTTTCACTTATTTCCATCTAATACGAATCATTCTATTTACTCTGAATCATTTGTTTGCACACAGTTTAATGTTTTCAAGTATTTCTATGTATCACAAACAATTCAATTTAACACCAGTTTTGTTTACACATAGTTAAATGATCAAACAGTTCTATTTCTAACAATTTAATTTAGCATAAGTCAACAAAGTTGAATGGTTCCATGTATTGCTATGTATCACAAACAATTCAATTAAATATCCGGGATTTGTTTATACACAGTTTGAATGTCAAACAGTTCTATTTGATCTATTCATAGGAACCGATCAGGTGCTACCACTATGGACCAGATTGGACCTGGGAGCAATGGCAATAAATGAATACTCTGCATTCCCCAAAGCTCCAGCAATACTGAAGCCTCAGATTGTTTAATGCCATATTCAGGACACTCGTTGGGGAGAGTCTTACCCTTCTGCAGAGAAGCAGTCGGTGTATTCTGCAGTCCCAGTCGACAGGGCAACAGGACACTCGTTAGAGGAGTCTTACCTTTCTGTAGAGAAGGAGTGGGTGTATTCTTCGGCCCCCCTCCAACTGGACCAATTTTCTTTTCATGGGTAGACTACACTGAATAATCTACCTCTTCTTTTTCTCGACCTCTTTTCTTCCTTTTTAAACATTATCAGCAGCATATTTCTGAAATATCACGACATTACCGTTAACCTAACCATAACGAATACTCCAGGAAATATTTACTCAGCTTTGTTTGGTCGGGCAATCATGTTGCTAAGAATACCTACTGTGGTGAAGAGGTCACTCATCCAAGAATTAAACAAGCACATCGCTGCTTAACTTCAAACCTACCTATATGTAATTTACACCTGCTTTACTTAATCAGGCGGCCAATGGTCCGAGAGACCTGGGTTCAATCCCAGGTCACGTCATACCAAAGACTTTAAAAATGGTACTTGATACCTCCTTGCTTAGCACTCAGCAATATAAGGTACGTATCAAGGGTAAAGTGGAGCAATCCAAGGAAAAGAGTAGCGCCCTCCCCTACACCTCAGTGTAGTAGCTATTGAAAAGGGAGCCTTCTGGTCACCCTCGACTACGGTCGCCAACTTTACTTACTTACAGTACCCGCTGTTGCAAAGTGGTCACCCATATGAATACTGATCTGGCTAGCTATTGCTTAACTTCAGATATACCTATAATAGTTATTTACTAAGTTTTGTTAATAGGACCGAAACAACAACACAAAAATCTAAATATGAATCGACAACGAACGCGATTCCCTAACCATAAAATAGAATTATTCGTGTTGAATCGCAATACCTGAAACCATTTAACAGTGTAAACAAATGAGCTCTGGTTTGATTTAAAATAATGTTATCTACAAATAATTCCCTTACAAATCATGTATAATATATCTGTATAAACAGGATTTATTATTGAATAACCGATAAGACTTGATATGCTATAAAACACAACCAAACCTCACGGTATGAAATAAACCAAAACAGGTTGACATGCCATTAAAATCAATCAATCAATAAGCTTTGTTTGTCTGGTACACGGCTCTTAGCTTGCTTACCGTATCTTCTGTTACTAAGTGGTCACCCACGAGCACAATCTTCTCAAGAGGGTGTCTCTGTGGTGTAATGGTTACAGTGCTGGATTGCGGAATCGTAGTAAGCGGGTTCGAACTCCAGTCGCGCTATTACGTTCATTTTCTGACAAATACTCTTGGGAAAGGTATGAACCCTCTTATCCTCCCAACTGTCGCTTAAATAGCATTACTGTTCTAGATGGATGGATTTGGCATTAAATAATCCACGAAAGTTGATATGCAATTAAACAAAGAAACCTTACCAAACCAGACAATCTTCCCAGCCCCCTGCATATTCTTGCAGCGGACTAAACCCTGCTTATTGA
Source organism: Sepioteuthis lessoniana (assembly GCA_963585895.1). Lineage (NCBI taxonomy): Eukaryota > Metazoa > Mollusca > Cephalopoda > Myopsida > Loliginidae > Sepioteuthis > Sepioteuthis lessoniana. The sequence continues at coordinate 4,607,859 of OY757935.1, forward strand.
TATTCTACCTATTTTTTATGGGTATCTCATTATCATCATCAAATCACGCTGACAGTATGGGGTTCCTTGACTCTCTCTCTCTCTCTCGCACCATCCATCCCTCTCATCCATCGCTCTTGGTAGGTTTTAAAGACTGCATTTAGTATTCGCACAGAACTGAAGTAATTCTTTGCCGCTTAGCCAATCCAGGCACGTGTATGTGAAGAAGTCCTTTGGAGGACGTTGCTGATGAGTTCGTCCTTACTTCTTTAGTAGTGCCTCGCGTGTGTCGTTGGATGGTTTGTGAGATAGGAGCTAAGTGGTCGTACAGCTGCTGTTTTATGATATGTTGCTCCCAGGATTGGTTCAAAACAACACGTAGCATTCTTTTGTAGTTCCTATCTAGCATTTTACCCATGTATTTCGTTAACGTCAATGTGGTGCATCCATATTGTAGTACTGACACAGCCACTGCTTGGATGAAGTCCGTTTTATTTTATCAGAGATTCATCGATATCTATCTATCTCAGTTTTTTCATATCTATCTATCTATACGTGTTTATATGAGACTTTTTCGTTGCTGACACAGCAGCCTATTTATCATCATTATTCACTGTTAATGATGAGAATCAGAGACAAATCAACCACTCCGCTTAGTAGCAATTATCTAGATGATAATTAGCCTATTGCAAGATGCTCTTTCATAGCCAACTTGGAATGTCTGTCTGATTTTTCGAACAGAATCTACCGGAAATGGTTGGATCAGTTTGACGGTACATAGTGGAACTTCTGGCATTTGAACACTTAAACCATTTTTATGGTTATCAATCAAGTCATTAAGACCTCCCACTAGATAAACAAGGTTATTACTGTGTGTGTGTGTGTGTGTGTGCGTGTGCAACACGGAAAACTCGTTTAATATACACTTATAAGTTATGGCATTCATCAGCCCCCCGTGAAACACTATGGATCTGAACCCGGATATCGTTACTAGCCTGAGCAAAGAGTTTGGAAATACCAGCAGTTTTCCACGCAGCAGGTCTCTCCTTTTACGACACCGCTGTTGTGCCAGAGAAAGGCGTGGTGCTATGTAATTTGCTATCAAAGTCACCGCAGGGGCTGCCAGAACGAGGTAGGGGTGACACAAGGTCAATTTTTTAGGGGAGTACAATTGATTTGAATTCAGAGTTTTCCTTCTCTAGGTCTGTTACTGTACGAAGGCTAAAATGTCTAGTCTGCCCTACTATTTTAGCTATAGTTTGAAAGGGAAGATGATATGAATTTATATCTTGTCAAATGGCTTCAGCGGCAAAGGAAACACAAAAGCCTCATTCGTTGACGGAGTATTTTTGAACACACAAACTCACACCCACACCCACACACACACACACACATATATATATATATTGGAAGAAATGAGTTGAATCTGACAGAAAGCACATAGAAAAGGTAAAACGTAAGAAAAATATGTGTGATGGTTTGTTTATTTGCCCACGCGTTTCGACTTCAATCTTTTATGAATGCAAAAATATTTTATTAAAATTATTTCAGTATGAGAATTAATTACGATAGATATATTTTGATTCAATTAGAAGTCTTCGTCAGGGCTTGTAGATCTTGCAAATATAAAAAACGCCATGTACAAAAAAAAAAAAAAAAAAAATTCCATGGCATGACGCAATTTGAACATATCAACCAGTATTAATCAGCAGGGGGTACAGTCAGGGTATTCCACACCCCGTTGACTGGTGGGGGTGTAAATGTATAGAAATTAGTTAACAGTAATAAACTAATGTTCTGTTAGAAAAATCACATTTTTATAAAATTATTGTTATTAGCTTTGAAACCATATAACTGTGTTCAAACATGATTATTATTAAATAGGAAGAGTCATTTGAAAACATAATTGTATATAAATTATTAGTATTTGACGGGAATACTTGAAACCGTATAACTGCGATCTAACGATTACTGTTAAAAGTAAAGTAAGTAAAGTTAGCTACAACACCGAGGTGTAGGGGGGCGTTACTCCTTTCCCTGGATTGCTCCACTTTTCCCTTAATACGTACTTTATATCGCTGAGTGTTAAGCAAGGAGGTATCAAGTACCATTTTTAAAGTCTTTGGTATGACTTGACCTGGGATTGAACCCAGGTCGCCCTGACCATTGACGACTGTAGTCGAGGGCAACCGAAAGGCTCCCTTTTCAATAGCTACTACACCGAGATGTAGGGAAGGGCGTTACTCCTTTCCAAGGATTGCTCCACTTTACCCTTGATACGTACCTTATATTGCTGAGTGTTAAGCAAGAAGGTATCAAGTATCATTTTTAAAGTCTTTGGTATGATGCGACCTGGGATTGAACCCAGATCTCCCGGACCATTAGACGAACAGAAACCATTTAACTATGTTTAAGTAAATGATTATTATTAAACAGGAAGAGTTATTTGAACTTATATAATTGAGAATCATCATCATCATCATCATCATGCCGTGCTGTTAGCACTGATCTCCTCTGCCCTCTCTCACCACTCATCTATATCGTCCATCGCTCCCAGGTCTTCCAGGCTACATCTTGTATCGGCACAGAGCTGTTGTATATAGGTACTAGCTGGTCGTTCTGTCTTTGTTCGTCCATATGAAGGGGTCCACAGGACTATATCGCTTAGGAGTTTGGAGGTGCCCGTGGTGTAATGGTTATCGTCGCAGGATATGGACACGGTGATACGAGTTCAAATCCTGGACGAGACTGATTGCATTTCACATAGCACTAATACCCTTGGGAAAGGTATGAATCCAAATATTCTCCCTCCAGCTATGGGTAAATAGTAGGGCAGACTAGGTTCTTCAGCCTTGGTGTGGCAACTAGTCTAGGAGAAGGAAAACTCTGAATTCAAACCTGTTAAACTCCGCTTAAAAATTGACCATGTGTCATATCCTGCCCGAGCAGAGGGGTTGGTAAATATGATCGCTTAGGAGTTTGTCCTTACTTTTCCAGCAGTGTCCCGCATGTCTGGTTTGTCTAACTTTGATAGTTTTCGTGATGGGTGGTAAGTGGCCGTACAGCTGCTGTTTTTTAGGGTGTTGCCTCCAGGATTTGTTCAATATGGCTCGCAGCATTCTTGTGCAATTGCCGTCAAGCCTTTTCTCTATAAGTTTAGTTAGCGTCCATGAGGTGCATCCATATAGCAGTATCAACACGATTGCTGCTTGGAAAAAACTGCGTTCTATTTTATCGGTCAGGTGTGACTTCCATATGACCGATAGGCTATCGATAGCTGTCCATTCATTTGCTACTCACGTGTTAATGTCTTTTTCGGTTGATGAGACACTGTTTCCAAGGTAGGTGAACTTATCAACTAGTTTCATAGGACCCCCCTTTAGGGATGTTGCCTCTTTGGTTAAAGCACAGAGAGAGAGAGAGAGAGAGAGAGAGAGAGAGAGAGAGAGAGAGAGAGAGAGAGAGAGAAATCAGAATATTACTTTATTGTTCTCATTGGCCTAATCAGTAGAGTGTTCGCCAATGGTCTGGGAGACCGTAGTTCAATCCTAGGTCGAGTCATACCAAAGACTCAAAAAACGGTACTTGATGCCACTTTGCTTAATACTCATCATTATAAGGTACGGATCAAGGGTCAAATGGAGCAATCCAGGGGAAGGAGTAGCGCCCTCCCTTATATCTTGCTGTAGTAGCTATAGAAAAGGGAGCCTTCTGGTCACCCTCGACTAAGGTCACCAACTTTACTTTTACTTACTTTATATATATATATATAAAGTAAATAAGGACTGTGAATATCCAAAGAATAAGCGCTCAATGTACGACTATTAAAAACAAATTATACCTGCAGTGCAAAATATGTATTTTTGTTTAAAAAAACAAGAAATTTAGAAAAAGAATTATATATATATATATATATATATACACGCACACACACACATATATACATATATATACATATAGTATGTGACCGTAGACGAGTGTGACCCGAAAACTCCTTTTTCATTAGTTATCACACCTAGGTGTATGAGAGGGCACTAATTCTTTCTTTGGATTGCTCTACTTTACCCTTGATACATACCTTAAATGCTGAGTGTTAGACCAGGAGGTATCAAGTACCATATTTGACTCTACCTGGGATTGAACCCCCGCCTTCCGGGCCATTGGCGAACACTCTATCCACGAAATCTATAAGAGAGAGAGAAAATTGCTGACCGGTAGAGTTACGCATTTCCAGCAGGAACCTGTGGTCAGTGTTCCAGTTTGAGTGAATGAATGTTTTACAAATCCATTTGACTCACGAAGGGAATTCCCCGTATGCAAAAAAACAAACAAAAAAACAAAACAAAAAAACAAAACAAAAAAAAAAAAACAACATAAAACCAACCTTGATAGTTGGATCTAGTAACTGGTATTCAATCACTAGATATCGATCTATTTACTTAAGACAGCTGGAACGGACGACCCGGTGCTGTGGCTACCACCACCACCACTACTACTACCACTACTTCAATCGACCTTTACAGATATGCGTGGGTCAGCAATTTGATTCGCTGTGGATTCTGGGAAGAGGTCAATTAAAGTGAGGGACACTTTTTCTTGAAAATCTTTTAAAAGTTTTTATTCGTCGAGTTACTCACTAGGGCGGATTCTGACATAAGGTTGGGTTTAATAAGGGGTCCCAGACGCATACGCGTGGGTAGTTCCATAAACTGTCAAAAATCACCGGCATTTTTTCTTGAGACAACCCTAAAAGTAGACTTTGAATTTTTATTTTATTCTTATTGAACTTAAATCTGTAAATAAGAAGAGTTTGTCTGTCTGTCTTCTAATGACAGCTAAGTGATTTGACTTTTGGTTGAATTGTTTAACGGTATATCAACTCCTTATGGGTTACTTTAAACCAAAATTTGATTTATTATTTACTGTTTGATTGTAATCGTAACTATATTTTCAAGCTTCCACCCCATTAAAAAAAAATATTATGCTTCTATTTGTCTAAAATCATTTGTTTGTACACTGTTCGCAAGTATTTTAATCCAATACAAATAATTTGCATACCAGTGTATGATTTCAAGTATTCGTATCCAACATTAATAATTCTTTCTAATAATAAGTATTTGTTTGCACACAGTTATTTGGTTTCACGTATTTCTATCTTAAAAAGATTTTTCATATTTAGATTCTTTGTGTTGTTTTTTTATTAAGAGGTTATTGTTTTGGTTTTTGCAATTCGAAAACGAATAATTTTACACAGATCTACTTTACCCTAACGGTATATAGTTATATAAAGTATTCCTATCAAATACAAATAATTAACACACAGTTGTGTGATTTTAAGTATTAATACTAATAATTAAACGAATTCAAGTAATTATTTCTAGTAAACAATAGTTATTTGTTTGCACACAGCTATAGATTAGATTAATAATAATCTTTTGTGAAAATTTATAGTTTTTAAGTAACTACTGTGTCCCCTGCAGGGGGATAAGGCACTCCAAAAATGAGGATATTCTGGATAAGATACTAAACTGCATCTGAGAGTAAGATTCTGGAGCTCTAGAGAGTGTGGAGTAATCCTTTATAGCCATTACTCCCAGGTTCACTCTTACCTGGAGTGATGGGACCAATTTAAATTCTCTGTACCAAGACTAGTCACTAAAAGCTGTAATTGTTTATCAAGGATTATTATTACTAGTAACTTTGAATCATATAAGTGAGGACAAACAAAGGATTATTCTTAGAGTAGATTAGTAACGTTAAACCATATGATAACCGGGGTTCACTCCCAGGTTGAGTCAAACAAAAAAATGGTACTTGATGCTATCTTGATTAACACTCAGCATAATAGTGTATGGATCAAGGGTAAGTAGAGCAATAAAGGGAAAGGTGTGGCAACCTTCTACACATCGGTGTAGTAGCTATTGAAAAGGGAGCCTTCGGGTTGCCCTCGACTACGGTCGATCAACTTAATGACTTTCTTAGATAGGAATACTTGAGATCATATAACTGAGCAAAAAACAAAAAAACAAACAAACAAAAAACTCTAAAGAAACTACCCCATAAAATGTAAATATGAACACGATTCCCTAACCTCTTGGAATAGGTTGATATAACAGTTAAAAATCAATCAATACTTTCAAAGATTTAATATTGAACAAATTAATAACACTCCCTTTTCACTTTCTTCTACTCTTCCGGAATTCAGAGTTCCACGTGAACTGTATCGGGAGCTCCGTCGTGGTTGTCGTCGTCACTGTTGTTGCTGCTGCTGCTGCTATGGCAGCTACATTCAACAGCATGTGCGTCGATTTACCGGAATGTTCCTCGCACACAAAGGAAATGGCGTCGACAACGACGACGACGACGACGACGACAAAAATCGGCTGCGGTCGATAAGAGATGTATTTGTCGGACGGAAGGACGTGTACGGGTGGGTTGGTGGTGGGTTAATGAGGAAGAAAGACCGGGGGGGTGTGGAAGAAGAAAAAAAAAACAAGAAATAAAAAAAGCGAAAAAAGTAAAGAAAGAAAAACGAAGTCAGCGATCAATGGCAGATAGTTTTACAACTTCTTGAATCAACGACAGCGACTACGTAACGACCTCTTGGTTGTTTCTGCTTGATTTCATTCTCCTCATTTTCGATGACCTTTGACTCAAGCAAACAGCAAAACAAAAACCAAACAGACAAAACAATGATGATGATGATGATGATATGAATGTCAGGTTAAGTCACAGCGAAGTTTAGTTTATCAAACCAAAACAATGTGTAGTTGACCTTTACTTTTAAGTAGCCCAAAACAATTAATTATGCACCGAAATTGTCGTCTGCTGCAGTGAATATCTTCTTGATTAATTTGTTCTGCATCCCCAGAGCTAAATATTCAGTTGTTTTTTTAGCAGACTTTTTAAACTCTAAAAGCTTATTGATATCTATCTATCTATCTAAGTCTGTTTCCTATCTATCTATCTATCTATCTATCTATCTATCCATCCGTGTCTCAACCTGTTTTTTATTTTCTCTCTCACTCTCTCTCTCGATGTGTGTGTGTGTGTGTGTGTATTTATATATATATATATATATATATATATATATATATATATATATATATGTATGTATCTGTATAGATTTATATATTTTATGTCTGCATATATATGTGTGTGAGTGTGTATATGTGTATGTCTATCTATATATCTGTCGAATTTTGAAGTTCTAATTTTCGGGAAAAGAAAATGGAGGAAGGGGTCAACCTATACACGGGTAATAATTTTTGTGAATTTCATTTAGAACGAGCGGCAAACTCTGGCTTCAAAAATAAAAGAAGTTGAGGGTGTACCTGTACACGAGATCGACTTCTGAATGAATATCATACACTATTTGCGTTTTATAAGAATTTTGTGTATGGGTCTTGGTAGAAAATACTATTTAAAATTTAGGAAGATGCTTTTTTTTAATGATGCAGTTGACAATATCTACGATTGTGAATCGTCAAAACATTTAAAATTAATAAATAAATAAATACGTTATTGATATCGGAACACTGACGAGAATTCGTCTCTCACAATTTCAACCGCAATTCAACGACATTATTCACACTTTGTAGTTGTAAAAGCCAATACAACAGCTACAACTGTAGTTGTTCATCAACTGGCACACTTGTCGTTATAGCAGTCACTGAAGGAAGCCATACAAAAGCACAAAAGACGAAGGAAATTTATTTGATACATTTACAGTCCGTCAAAAACCTTTCCTTAACATCCTCGGGTTGCGATATTTGAACTACTGAAATCTGCTGGCTTTATTTCCAAAAGTATCGACCTTATAAGGAAAATTGTCCGATATTTTTTTTCATACACTTCGCAAAGTAATACATTTTAAAAGCTTTTGATAAAAGTATTAAGACTGAATGTATAATTGCCCAGTCGGCTGGGGCTGTAGAATACACCGACTGCTTCTCTGTAGAGGGGTAAGCCCCCCCCCCAACGAGTGTCCTGGATATGACACTAAACAATCTGATGATGAGGTTCCAGCAGTGCTGGAGCTTTGGGGAATGCGGAATACCCCTTCACTGCCATCGCTCCCAGGTCCACTCTGGCCCGGAGTGGTAGCACCTGATAGGGCCCTATCTATGGGTTAAATAGAATTAACAGCATACTTATGCTAAACTGAATTGTTTGAGTAAACTGAATAGTTTGAAATAGAAATGATTTCTACAATTAAACCGTACTTACATTTAAACTGCGTGCTTATGCTTAACTGAATTATTTGAAATTGAACTGTTTTTCGACATTAAAACTGTATTTACACTTAACCGAATTGTTACATACAACTGCTTGAATAGTTAGAAATGGAAATGTTTTTGACCATTAAACTGTGTACTTATGCTAAACTGAATTGTTTTAAATAGAATAGATTATTTACATAAAAATGCATTTGGCGTTAAATAACCTACAAAAGTTGATATGCCATAAAAGCCAACAAACCAAACCAAACCTGAATGTATAAAAAATACATTTTAAAAATATATAAAAATGAGTCTATAAAAAAAGTCTTAGTTGATTGTTTTTTAATGGCATATCAACCTTCTTGGGTTATTAAATACTAAATCAATCCTTTTAGAAGAACAGTCGTGATACTATTTAACCCATAACTGAGAGGGATAATGGGGTTCATACCTTTCCCAAAGTCCAACGTAATAGTGCGACTGGAGTTCGAACTTGCTTACCATGGTTCCTCAGTCCAGTGCTTTAACCATTATACCACGGAGACCCTCTCTTAGTTAGTCGAATGGTACAGTTAACATTGTTCACTCATCCAGTACCGAAGTCAGTCCTCCATATTTATCTATCTATCAATCGATGCGATTTGCCTTGGGTGAGGAGCTAATGTGTTCGATTGCGACAACGTATTAAAATGATTTCAATTAATCAATAATCAATAATAAGAATCATTTGTTAACAATTATCGCTTCAAGTAACTATTTTTAATAAAAACAATTACAACAGAATAATATGGTTTCAAGTATTCCTATTAAACACTAACAATTTTAAACAGGTCAGTTTGACCGATAGATAAGACCCTAATAAATACTACCACTCCAGGTCAGAGTCGATCTGGGAGTAATGGCAACAAAGAGTTGGCTCTAAAACTGCAGCCTCACCACCGGATACACTTATTTCACTAACCATCTCACCATGAGAGGTGCTCTAATTCGTTACTTGTAGTCATTTAAAAAACAGAGCTGAATTTAAACTATGGGGCATCCAGTGAGAAAAAAAAAAAAACAAACCTCAATGATCTGCTAGACTAGTTTGCTAACCATTAAACCACTAGAGGCGCCCCTAGCGAGAATTGAACCCACTACCAATAATCTGATCACCTAACTTGTTTGCAATTACACCAGTGGAGGCTCACTAATTGACTACTTGTTGGCAAAACTAGCAGTAAAAAGCTTCGCTGAGTAAATACAGCATATAGTCGGGTATAATTCGACCGGGGGAAGAGCTCATAAGTGATGTACTCCTATGGACCCCCACATATGGCCGAGCAAAAGCAGGACGACCAGCGCGAACATACATACAGCAGCTATGTGAGGATACGGGATGTAGTCCTGAAGACCTGCCGGAGGCGATGAACGATAGGGAGAAGTGGCGAGAGAGGGTCAGGGATATCCGTGCTAGCGGCACGACATGATGATGATGATGATTGCTATCTAACACTAATAATTCTATTTACTATTAATTATTTGTTTGCGCATAGTGAATTAATTGGTCACAAGTACTGTAATTAACACAATTCTATTCAATATTATTCATTTATTTGCACATAGTTTAAATGGTTTCAAGTATAGCTAGTTATACCAATAGTTCTGTTTCGGTACACAGTTAAAAGGTTTCAAGTATTGCTATTCAACACAAATAATCTAATTAAATATTACTCGTTCCTTTGCACACAGTTAAATTGTTCCAAGTATTGTTATGAAATATTAACAATTCAATTTAACATCAGTTATTTGTTTGCACACAATTAAACGGTCAAATTGTTCCATTTGACTCATAGATAGGACCCTATGAAGTACTAAGACTCCAGGTCAGAGTGGACTTGGGAGTAATGGCAATGTAGGGGTTCTCCACATTCCCCAAAGTCCAAGGATTGGAGCCTCACCTTTAAATGGTTTAGTGTCATGTCAAGAACACTCGTGGGTGTCTTACCCCTCTACAGAGATGCAGTCAGCGTATTCTACTGCCCGAGCCTCCAGATCTGATGTTAAGGCTCTATGGGAGATGATTGAAGATAATACCTATCATTTCATTTTGAAGTACATTACCAGTATCGTTAAATTTTTAGCCAAGTATTATAGCTAAACCAGACCATTGGCCTAGTGAGTAGTGTTCGTCAATGGTCTGAGAGACTGGGGTTTAATCCTAGGTCGAGTCATACTAAAGACTTAAAAATAGTACTTGATGCCGTCTTGCTAAACACTCACCATTACAAGGTGAGGATCAAGGGTAAAGTGGAGCAATCCAGGGAATGGAGTAGTACCCTCCTTTACACTTCGGTGTAGTAGCTATTGAAAAGGGAGTCTTCGGGTCACCCTCGACTAAGGACGCCAACTTTATTTTTTTTACTACTTATCGAAGCTAACAATAAAAACACCATTTTTACCATAATTAATTTCTTCACATATAAAAAAAAATGAGTTAAGAAGAAATAGAGACAGTCACCTTCGTGTTGCAAGTGAACTTAGGCAAGTGGTAATGGTAGTTCAAGTTAGTTAATGTCTTACCATTTTTTTCACTGTTGAAATTTTTTTAAGATTGGTAAATCTATAATTGCTACACAGGGAGCTTTTCGTGTTTATTTCAAGTTAGATTGGATAGAAAATCGATATTACCATGAGTTAAAAATTCTATCCGGAACAGTATCATTCCGACGTGAAATGAAATGATTACGAAAAGTGTCTAGTGTAGCAATTTCAGATCCACCAGTTTTAAAAATGTCAACTACAAATGCACCGTGTGCACCAGTCCAAATTATTATCACAACTGATTGTATCGGAAAAATGTTCCGACATTAGCTAGATAGAGCTACCATTGTCATTTGCCTAAGTTTACTTTCAGCAAACAGGAGATATTTCTATCACTCACTTTGTATATACACAAATTTTGAAAGAAAAAGTTGGATAAATTACAATATTTTTCTTGTATCTTGTATCCAATTAATGCATTTTTATTTCGCACGGACATTAGGTTTCAAGCGAAATAATAGGGAATTTTATTTTATGACAAAGCCATCGAAATGGTCTGTAGATATTTACTAACACTAAAAATAGATGAATCTAGTACAGTGGTTTTTACCCAGGGTCCCGGGGGGTGGTCTACATAACTTATTTTTTGGTCTACGCAAGCAAGATGATAATTTGGAGGACCACGATAGTATCTCAGTGGTCAATGATTGTTTTGTTTTGTTTTGTTTGAGACGAATTCATAGATGTATATCTATCTTCCTCTTACTTTGTTGAATCTGGTTTTCAGCCGTGTGTCTCACTTATAATCAAAAGCTTGTAACCTACTCGTCATTGGGGGTGCCTCGGGTGGAGTAATGGTTTGCAAGCTAGGCGAGTGAGTTCGAGTCTCAGTAGGTGCCCCATTCCTACGGCTTTGTGCCACATCTTAGCAAAAAACGCTTAGTGAATTACAATCCACTTGTCATTGAACAAAGAGGTAATCTTCGATTATCAATGTTGGAGTCGAATATAACAAAACTAGCTGAGCAGCACCAACCACATGTCTCGCATTGAATTAAGAAGCACTAAAGTAGTACCCCGCCCTTTAAAAATAAATATGTTTCTATATATTTATGACTTGTTTTTATTAGTGAATATTCATTTTCAGTAAAATTTAGTTGTTAAAGTTTATGTATATTAAATTAGTTATACTTCTACAATATTTTAACAAGTTTTTAGACAATTATTACTAATATCTAATTATAAAAATACAGAAGGATTTTTTAAAACATCGAATAGATAGGGGGGTCCCCCCAAATAAAAAGGGTCTATAAGTGAGAAAAAAAGGTTGAAAACTACTGGTCTAAAATTACCATGAAGGTCCCTTGATAATTATACTTCGATAATATACAAAATATTCAAAGTTTTTAGACAATTATTACTAATATTCAATTATAAAAATACAATTGGATTTCTTAAACATCAGATGGCTAGGTACCAGAGTAAGGAATCGAAGTGGTCCATAAATGAAAAAAAAAAATTTAAACTACTAATTTAAATGAAACTTTATTTTCCATAGTTTATCTTTCTTTCATCTTGTTTAGGTGAGTCAAAAGTTTTACAATATTTTGGTAACGTGAGGCACAGCTAATAATAAAAAGGGTCCATAATCGAGAAAAAACGTTGAGAACTACTGGTCTAAAAAATACCATTAAGGTCCCTTGATAGTTACTAGATTGTGTAATGGTTATCATCATAGAAAATGAAATCGGTGATTCGAGTTCAAATCCTGGACGAAGCTGTTTGCGTTTAACTTCGCGTTAATGCCCTTAGGAAAGGCATGAAAACGTCTGTTGTCATCTAGCTATAAGTAAATAGAAGGGCTCACTGGGTTCTGGAGCCTTGTTTAGACAACCAATTTAGAAGGAAATCTCTGAATTCAAACCAGCTTAAAAATTGACCTCGTGTCACATTCTGTCAGTGGCAGAGGGGTTGCGTAAATGCATAGTCAACATAGCATCTACTACAATATTGATGGTAATGCCTGGTTTCGAGTCCTTTAAACATTATCATCATCAGCTCTGGGGGAGAGAAGCACAGAGTTAAAAGGCAGATGCTCTAATCCAGGCTAGTCTGTTGGCCGCCGTCGAGAGAAGGCCCTACGAAGGTCGTTCCTATCCTTGATATTATCAGACAAGATCTTACATTACCGCCCACGTTTCTGTCTCTCATAATTTTATCCGAGTCAATCTGTTGCTAAGCTTACCTTAGTCTGATGCACGGACCTCAGGTTGCTCACAATACATGCTGTTCCCTAGGGGTTACTCATCTAAAAATCAAACAGACTAACTGATGCCTTGATTGGAACCAGTACTTTTGGGTTAACTTGACCGTCAGTGCAAATCGAACTGTTATTGGTTTAAGACCACCGAGAAAAACAACAAGCAAAAAGATGACCCACGTGTTGGACTTTTGACTGAGAGAAAGATGGCTCTACTGAGAGTGAAGGGAATACATATACATATGATGGGGAGAGAGAGAGAGAGAATTTGATAAGAAAATATATTGGTTAGGAAGATGGAGAAAGGAGGATGTCTCGGAGAGAGAGAGAGAATCTAGTTGGCGGTTTAACGGTAGAGATATACGTAGGTTTTATTTCTCGAAAATAACTGATCTTAAATCTGTAAAGGTATGTCAACATTCGTACACACACACACACACACACACACACACACACACACACACACACACACACACACACACACACACACACACACACACACACACACTTCTTTTCCATTTTATATAACATACTATTCTATCTCTGTCTATTCATTTCTATCTATCTATCTATCTATCTATCTATCTATCGTTCGTTGGCATGAAAATTGTCATCAATTGAAATATTTAAGAAATCTTCAAAATCTTCACATCAAATATTTCACCTTTTTACAAGCTTAGGAAAAAAAGTTAAACGAGACTTTTAAAAAAAATAGATATTGCACCCACAGAAAACAAACACCCCCCCCACCAAAAAACAAAAACAAAGTGTAATGAATAACTGCAACAACCTTGTTGCCAATACGCAGACAGACACACAGACATCAAACGATGTTACGACACAAAACTAACACTACAACATACCCACCGACACACAAAGTACCAATTAAAGCTGGTGTAATAATTGTTATTTAACAGTGACTAGTTGAAGGCAAAAACCAGTGGTATTGTACTACAACAGTACAACATACTTTGAATGTAGTTCAACGTGGCCGAGACTTATGTTGTAATGGGATTTGTGTCCGTATTAAGTTTATAATATACCCTTACACTAATATTGGCACCTCAGGTAGTGTAATGGTTAGCAAGCAAAACTAGCAAACCTTCAGGAGTGAGTTTGAGTCTTATTGGGTGCCTCATTCATACGGCCTTGTGTCACATCTGAGCAAAAGGTTCAGTAAATTACTACTCCTTACACTAATAAAATAGATACCCCTAAGCTTAGCTATGTCTGTCTGTTGGTAGGGTTTTATGGCACATCAACCTTTGTAGGTTATTTAATGACAAATCCATTATTATGCAAATAGTCAGCTCTGTTACAAACAATTCAGTTAAGCATGAGTACACAGTTTAATAGTCAAAACAGTTCTACTTCAGCTAATTCAGTTTAGTATGAGTACAGATTTTGTTTACTCATAGTTAAATGTCAAAACAGTTCTATATTAAATAATTCAGTTTAGTGTAAGTTCAATGTCAAAAACAGTTCCATTTCAAACAGTTCAGTTTAGCATAAGCACGCTGTTTAAATGTAAGTACAATTGTCAAAACCATTTCTATTTAAGCTATTTAGTTTAGTCAAACAGCTCTAATTCAAACAATTCAGTTTAGCATAAGTATGCAGTTAGTTCTATTTAACCCATAGATAGGGATCTATCAGGTGCTACAATACCGGGCCAGAGTGGACCTGGGAGCAAGGGCTATGAAGGGGTTCTCCACATTCTCCAAAGCTCCAGTATCACTGGAACCTCACCATCAGATTGCTTAGTATCATATCTAGGACATTCGTTGCAGGTGGGGGGGGGTCTTACCCCTCTGCAGAGAAGCAGTTGGTGTATTCTACAGCCCCAGCCGACTAGGTAAAGCTATGTCTGACACAGGATTAAAGTTAAACAGTGGATTAAAGGTGATATCGGTGTTTGAAATTCGGGCTTTTTGGAGGATTAGGGATGTACATCGTGATGGGAATAGGTACTGGGGATTGCCTGTATTTTTAATTTGACAAGCCGACGCTTAAAAGAATGGCGTAACAGTTTTCTTAATATTCACTTTTCTGTGTTCTTGGCCTTGTGAAAGTTAGCAGCAGTTGTATTAAAACATTTTTTGTATACACCTTCTAATCTAACAGTTTCAGTATTTAGCAGCCTTAGAAAATTATTATGAACTTAGGGATATTTTTATTTCTGTCGCTTGCTTACCTATATATATATATATATATATATATATATATATATATATATATATATATATATATATATATATATATGTATGTGTGTGTGATAAGATTAACATTAGAAAGTGAGAAAAAATTTGAGGATTTACCCTGCTCTACCTGCCAAGGTTTGAGCACTTTTTTCATTTATATATATATATATATATATATATATATATAGACACACACACATCAATACACACACACCACACCTACACCCAGACACATAAACACTCATATATATATGAGTGTATAATATATATATATATATATATATATATATATATATATATATATATATATATATATATATATACACATACACATGTATGTGTGTGTGTGTGTGTATGACGTAGGTCTGTGCACGCTTTTCTCAAATGAGTAATAATTACAACAGCTGGAAATATCAATCCCTCCCTCGCCACACACACACTCACACCGATATATTAGAGAAATATCGTAGCAGAGATCAGAAAATTGATTCAAACGTTATCGTACCTTTTCATGAATATAACAAAAGTTAGGTTAGTATGGCACAAGGTCACAATATTTAGGTGCTTGCGCAGAATAACACACCCATGAAAATGAAATAGAAAAAAAATACCATGCCCAATTTTGCGAAAATTTCAGTCATTTCAGTTGTTTTATTGAACAATTACAGTGAAGTCTTAAAATACAAATCGGCTATGGAAACCTTTTTTAGTGGATAGGACAGGGTAAGACTAAGTAAATATGGCCGATAGCCGAATTGTAGCAAGTTGAGGACGTAATTTCTAATTCTTGACTAATACCGATGTTTAATCTTAAACTTCACTCAGTGTGGAGTAGGAAGATTTTGGTTTCTTTGGTTTCTTTGTTTAATGGCATATCAATCTTCGTGGGTTATTTAATGTCAAAGCCGTCCTTGTAGAAGAACCGTAGTGGTACTATCTAAACCACAGCTGGGGGGTGGTGGATAAGGGCTTCATACCTTTCCCGATGGTATTAGTCCAAAAGTGAATGTAATAGCGCTACTGGAGTAGCGCTTCTTTTAGGCCACAGTATAACTCTTTAGCCATTGCGCCAACAGACAGTAATGGTTGTGTCTGTTAGGGTCCTATATATTGGTCAAATAGAACTATTTAATCCTTCACCATACCTAGGGAGACTCGATAAATAGAATTACTAATACTGAATAGCAATACTTGAAACCATTTAACTATGAGTAAAAAAAATCGATAAATATTAAATAGAATTACGAATGATTTAACTGTGGGTAAACAAATAACTAATATTGAATTGAATTTTCTGTGTTTGATAGCAATACTTGAAACCATTTAACTGTGAATAAACAAATAAGCTACCGCCCGTTTAAAAATAATATTGCCTACAAACTATTCGTTTATATATATAAGTTGGCGATCGTAGTCGAGGGCGACTCGAAGGCCCCCTTTTCAATAGCTACAACATCGAGGTGTCGGTGAGGGCGCTTCTCCTTTCACACACACACACACACAATTTGCCATTAAATAACTTACAAGGGTTGATATTCTATAAACTCAAACCAACCAACCAACCTAATGGGCAAGAGAGAACATGTTAGCCTTTAAAATGAAAATTCGTTTTTTCTTCATTTATATATCAAACACCAACCTGTATGCAAAATGGATTTAGTTGTTCAGTTAATTTCTCTGAATGTTGAAAGTTTTTTTTTCTTAAATAAAATTTTTCTTTCAGAAGATGAATTTTTGTGATTTTGATTTAAATTATTAACATTTAAACTTAGCAATTTATTTTAAAAATACAGGTTTGTTGAATTGCATTTACCTGATCAAATGAAAATAAACAACATTTCTCAAAAACCTTATTGAAGTTGGTCTCAGACGTCAGCTGAGACTGATTTTATTGGCATCTGAAACCATCAAGGGTTATTTTATACCTCGAGGTTAAGGAATCGCGTTAATTCATCATTCCTTGCCTAGTTGTTTCTTAAGAGTATTTTTCCCACGGTCCTATCTAATACAAATAATTTCTAAACATCTATTTGATCAATAGCAGGGACCCTAACAGATACTATCACTTAAAATCAAAATGGATCTGGGAATGATAACAATGAAAAGGTATTCTACACTTCCCAGATTTGCAGACCAGGAGCTTCGATATCAGATGCGGTTAAGTGTCATACCCAGGACACCACATTGGGGCGGGGGGAGGTCTTACCCCTCTGTAGGGCAGGGGTTACAGTCAGAGTATTCTACACCCCTTTGACATGGCAGAAGATCAAACAGATATTTTATTCAATTTGTTTTCTTTATAGCAATATAGAATATTGTGATAATTTGGGACGATAAATAGAGATCCAGTGTAAAGCTTAGAAATATACGAAGGATATATCCGACTTCATACCAAGTAAGATTTGACACGAGGTCATTTGATAGTGTGTAAAGGGGGCCGTCATAAAAAAAAAGAAGCTCGGTCTTCTTTAAGGGTGCTTCAGGCGTCAAGCAATGAACTCGATCCTGCAAAGCAGTTAATGCCTAAGGGGAAGCCCCCAGGGGTCAGGCAATCGACTTAAAATCCCCCACCCAGGTGAGCCTTGTAATGCCAGGTAAGTATAGAAATAATAAATCGCTTACTAACCTGAATAATTATCAAAGGCTGTAGGGACATATTCCGTGGGGTATCCATTTGTAGTATAACTAACAATGAGACTTGTCTTTCCGACGGCTCCGTCTCCGACGAGGACGCATTTAACTTTCGGGTGTTGAATAATATTGTCAGTAGCCTCGTCTGATGAAGACTGGGCCCCTAGTTCTTTGTCAGGTAATAAATTGGTATTTTGATCCATCATCTGGGGCGCCATAATTTTAAAAGGCACCGAATCCTTCCAGGGTCCACGGCTGGAGCTTTTGGTATTTCGACGAACTTTTTAAAATTTTATTTTTCCAAGAGTCGATTTTTTTTAAGAAAATAAATAAATAAAAATAAAAGAAAACCGTCAACCGGTTAAAAAAGAAATCGGAGTTCACATGACAAAACAAAAACAAAACTGTTGATAAACAATTTTGAAAAAAAAAAAAAAAAAAAAAATCAAGAACTATACATCCAGTGAAAAATGTTTTCTGCTGACAAATTAAAAAAAAGTGCTTCAAAAAGTCCTTTTAAGTTACACGACGAATTTTATTCCAGGGATATATATCTTTCTTTTTGTTACTATATGCCTTTAAATTTCTTTTGCAATCTGTGTTTGTCAGAAAACGTTAAAATAAAATCTTCTTTTTTACTTTTCTTCTCTCCATGAAAATTTCGTTCAACAAAAAAACTTCATTGAAGAAAAAAACACTTCATCGTTGAGTTGGTCATCTTTTCCAGCGAGAAAGTATAATACTGAAGCATGCGTATATGATATGTATTATAGGAGGCAAGGAGTATCATTCACTCACAATATCTACCTTCTTTCAAGGTACTGTTGGTACTTTTTACAATTGGTATACTAAAAAAATAAAACATTAGTAACAGCACGGTCGTTATTAGGGCGGAGGTACCTATGAAGACCATCAACAAAAAAGTCTCGGCTTGAATCTGAGTGAAGATAGCTACTGCTGTTGTATATAATAATAAGCAAATAATGAGGCCTCACACATCAATGCCGACTGAACGTGGCTTACACACACGCTTTATAGAGTAACTTGCGTAGCAAGGAAGACCTGTGTTCTGATTGGTCAGGAGTTAATACGTCACAATTTCAATGACTCATAGGCTTCAGCTTTCGTCCGTCTTGACTCTTCTGTTTTCTTTCTTTCTGACTTAACTGCGTACACGCATATTCACCATTTCGTTCTCTGTTTTGTCAAGAAGCGATATTGTTAGTAATAATAGCAGACACATGGTATTGGAGTATAACGGGGGACACACACACACACACACACACACACACACACACACACACACACACACACACACACACACACACACAAACGCATACACATATATACACACACGCATACAAAAACTCACATACACGCACATACACACTCACAGATAAACACTCCCGCAGACACACACATACACATGTTCATACACATACACAAACAGATACACACGTACGCAAACATACACACACATACATACACACATACACACGCATACACACAGAGACACTCATACACTCATACACACTCACTCAAACACACATATGCATGCATATACATACACAAACACATATACACACAAACCAACACACACACACACACACACACACACACACACACACACACACACACACACACACACACACACATAAATATAAAACGCAGGTTTCTCATAACGTTTTCTCACAACGAAGTTTACCGTTTGACACACATCACACCACGTGCGTCGTTTCATTAAGGAATATTTTTTGTCCATTTCTTTAAGATGAGGTACGTTGACCATTACATTAAAATAGCGGGATATCTCACGTGGGTGGTACAATGTTTAATGTAATTTTGAATTAAAAGGACTGGACGATAATTTTTTTGGGGGGGGGCATCACGTGTAGCGTAATGGCAATAGAGTGACGCTAACAAACCAAATGAGCTCGATCTTCACTATGTGCCACATATTGCTAGGTTTTGCCCAACCAATCTTATAATTGATTGATTTATTCATTTTAACGGCATAAACACGCCTAGGGATATTTTATGCATAGAGGTTTGGGAATTGCGTTCATTTTATGTTCGTATTTATATTGTTTCTTAAGAGTTTTTTTTTTGTTTTTGCACATCAAATACAACTAATTTTTAGACAGATTTGTTTGCACTATAGATGGGACCTTAGCAGTTTAGAGTTATATAAAGTATTCCTATCTAATACAAATAATTTACACACACTGGTATGGTTTCAAGTATTCTTATCTAATACTAATAATTATACGGATTCAAGTAATAATAGTTATTTGTTTACACCGTCCCGGTATATCACAGAGTAAAATAAAAAGAAAGCGGAAAGAAAGATTAGTGCCGAGACCTTGCTAAAGAACTATAAAAAAAACCCTACGGAACGGTGATACCAATAGTGGTTGGTGCACTTGGAACAATCCCAAAGGATTGGCAAAGAGACTGGAAAATTTGGAAATAAGAGGATGAGTCGAGATCATCCAAACTACAGCATTATTAAGATCGGGTAGAATACCGAGAAGAGTCCTGGAGACCTGCCGTCACTCAAACTACAGTGATGAACCATCGGCTTACTCTGGTCTGAACAACTCTCAAAGGAGTAAAATAATAATAACAATAATAACAATAATAATAATAATAATGTGAAAAGAAGGATAAGTACTTCGATCTTGCTAGAGAATTGAAAAAGCTGTGGAACATGAAAGTGACATTTGTGCCAATTGTGATTGGTGCTTTTGGCACAATAACTAAAGGATTATTAAAAGGCCTGGGGAATTTGGAAGTTGGCGGAGGGGTAAAGACAGCATTGCTGAGAACGGCCAGAATACTGAGACGAGTCCTGGAGACTTGAGGAGACTTGCTGCGACTCAAACTCCAGTGAAAAACCATCAGCTAGTACTGATGTGAAAAACTCTAAAGGAGTAAATAATACGGCCAGAATATTAAGAGTGCTGGAGACTTGAGGAGACTTGCTGTCACTCAAACTCCAGTGGAAGACCATCAGCTAACGCTGATGTGAAAAACGCTAATGAGTACATAATTATAAAAATAATCTTTAATAAACACGTGTAGGGGTAAAGACAGCATTGCTGAGAACGGCCAGAATACTGAGACGAGTCCTGGAGACTTGAGGAGACTTGCTGCGACTCAAACTCCAGTGAAAAACCATCAGCTAACACTGATGAAAAAACTCTAAAGGAATAATAATAATAATAATAATAATAATAATAATAATAATAATAATAATAATAATCTGTCCCGGCTGACCACAGAATAAAACTGAAAGAATGTGAAAAGAAGGATAAGTACCTCGACCTTGCCAGGGAATTGAAAAAACTATAGAACATATAGGTGACAATTATACCAATTGTAATTGGTGCGTTTAGAACAGTAACTAAATGATTATTAAAGGGCCTGGAGGATTTGGAAGTTGGCGGCCGAGTGGAGACCATCCAAACTACTACATTATTGAGAACGGCCAGAATACTGAGAAGAGTCCTGGAGACTTGAGGAGACTTGCTGTCACTTAAACTCCAGTGAAAAACCATCAGCTGATACTGATGTGAAAAACTCTAAAGGAGTAAATAATACGGCCAGAATATTAAGAGTGCTGGAGACTTGAGGAGACTTGCTGTCACTCAAACTCCAGTGGAAGACCATCAGCTAACGCTGATGTGAAAAACGCTAATGAGTAAATAATTATAAAAATAATCTTTAATAAACACGTGTAGCGTCATGTTACTATTATTAACGCAAATAATTTACAGCTGTATGGTATCAAGTATTCCTATCTAATGCTAACAATTTTTTAACAGATCTATCAGACCCATACATGGGACTCAAACAAGTACTACCGTTTCAAATCATAGTGGACCTGGGAGTAATGGCATTGAATGTGTACTCTTCATTCCTCAGATTCTCAAACCTGGAGCCTCACTATCAGATGTAGTTTAGTGTCATACTCAGAACACCCCTTTTTTGGGGAGAGGTCTTACCCCTCAAGGGATCCTGTCAACGTATTCTATGCCTCGCCGACCGGGCGTTAAACTAAGTTTAGGAGTACATTAAATTCCCCTCTGTATACACAAAAAGGGATTAGTAATTCTCGGGTAAATTTCGAGGGGGTAACTGTTTAACTTATTTGACCCCTTATCTATCGGGTACACGGGCATCAAACACACAGAGAGAGAGAGAGAGAGAGAGAGAGAGAGAGAGAGAGAGAGAGAGAGAGAGAGAGAGAGCTGTTATTATGAGATTTAACTGTATGTCACTGACTTCCCACCAAGTTCGGATGCTACACAAGGTCATTTTATTGTGGTGGTGGTGGTGGAGGGGGCGGGGACCCTTGTACGAATCAAGACTCATTCACAAGAAATGCTTGGTTCCTTCGACACTTCCCATATTAGGGTACCTCAGGAGCCAAGCCATGAACTCGAACCTGTAAAGCAGGCTCTGCCAATGGGGAAGCCTCCCCACCCCACAAAGACTAGGGGATTCAGCTTAATAACACCCACCCAGCGTGAATACCAGGCAGGTCAACAATGATGCTATAGTAGTTTCACCGAAGAAAGTCCTCTTCGCCACCGATGAGACCAGCAGATCATTGGTATTGAGCTCGATTCTCATGGGGTGCCCAGTACTTCTGGCCTTGAGCCAAACTTAACCAGCAAATACACACAAAACATGATTAGTAATTTGGGGTCAAATTCAGAAGGGTGAGTGTTTGACGTACCGTCATTATTTGTGTATAACACGCACTAATGTATAATGCGCACTCTAACTTTGGACTACTAAATTCTGGAAAAATTTATCCTGTATGATATACACAATAAAATGGCCTGGTGTCGCATGCAGACTTAGTTTGGTTTGGTTTGGTTTGTTGGGTTTTATGGCATATCAACCTTTGTAGGTTATTTAACGCCAAATCCATTTTCATGTAAATAATCAGTTCTTTTTAAAACAATTCAGTTTAGCATAAGTACACAATTTAATGGTCAAAAACATTTATATTTCAAACTATTCAAGCAGTTATATGTAACAATTCCGTTAAGTGTAAATACAGTTTTAATGTCGAAAAACAGTTCAATTTCAAATAATTCAGTTAAGCATAAGCACGCAGTTTAAATGTAAGTACGGTTTAATTGTAGAAATCATTTCTATTTCAAACTATTCAGTTTACTCAAACAATTCAGTTTAGCATAAGTATGCTGTTAATTCTATTTAACCCATAGATAGGGCCCTATCAGGTGCTACCACTCCGGGCCAGAGTGGACCTGGGAGCGATGGCAGTGAAGGGGTATTCCGCATTCCCCAAAGCTCCAGCACTGCTGGAACCTCATCATCAGATTGTTTAGTGTCATATCCAGGACACTCATTGGGGGGGTCTTACCCCTTTGCAGAGGTGCAGTCGGTGTATTCTACAGTCCCAGTCAACTGGACATGCAGACTTGGTGGGAAGTCAGTTATATTGTCAGTATTATTATACACTGACATTCTAGAATTTGTAACACTTGAATCTAACCAAAATTTAGCGTTCGTTCGACTTTTTATCAGATTGTACTGACTGAAAATAGTTCATATAGGTTACAGTATATCTTAAAACACAAAATTTCAACAGTATTTTGAGCAAATACCCGGACATGTTCACACAAAAATTCCACTTGTATGCGACGAAAACAAGCTCACATTGGAAGAAAAAAATTATAAATAAACACACGTTTCTCTATTATATTTACCAACCCCTTCGCTCGGGCTGGATATGACACAAGGTCAATTTTTAAGCGGAGTTTAACAGGTTTGAATTTAGAGTTTTCCTTCTCCTAGACTAGTTGCCTCACCAAGGCTGAAGAACCTAGTCTGCCCTACTATTTACCCATAGCTGGAGGAAGAATAATTGGATTCATACCTTTACCAAGAGTATTAGTGCTATGTGAAATGCAATCAGTCTCGTCCAGGATTTGAATTATAGTTTGGATTATAGCTATGACTTTTGATCATCCTGTTCTGAATAAGTTGCGATATGTAGCTGGAAAAACATTAATTTTATAGTTCATCTAAAACATCAAATGATTACGGCTGTTAACTCTTATCTACCGGTTGCGTGGGTGCAAATACACAAACACCCACTCTACACACAGAGCGGTGTAGGATTGACGCCATTACCAGTTTGTGTTAGAAGTCAAAACATTAAAAAGAACATTTGAAAATTATGAAAAATGCCTTCGTAGTTTCATTGAAGTAAATTACA
Organism: Sepioteuthis lessoniana; assembly: GCA_963585895.1. Taxonomy (NCBI): domain Eukaryota; kingdom Metazoa; phylum Mollusca; class Cephalopoda; order Myopsida; family Loliginidae; genus Sepioteuthis; species Sepioteuthis lessoniana. The sequence continues at coordinate 4,631,934 of OY757935.1, forward strand.
GCAGTCCTCCTCGCTGCAAATGTTAAGCAGACGTGACTAGCTGTCCATTGTTAGTGAGGTCGTTTCTCACGGGGTGCCCAATACTTCTGGTTTTGTGCCAGAAGAGTACCCGTAAAACATGATTCGTAATTTCTGGGTAAATTTATCAGGGGTGGCTGTTTAGCATATTTAACCCCTTATCTACAGGGTATGTGAGTGTCAAACACGCACGCACGCACGCACGCACGCAAATCCCTACTCAATACGCATAAAACTGGATAGCAATTTGGCGGTAAATTTCTCACGGTTGGGTGTTTTACGTATTTAAATTCTTACCTTCAGGGTATGCGGGTGTCAAATACGTATACATGTGCACACACACACACACACACACACACACACACACACACACAGAGAGAGTCATTCACATACACACACTCTCCCCTACACACGCGCACATTCATGCACACGCAAACACCACACACACACACACACACACACAGACTTATGCAAACACATACACACACATACGTACGCATACACATAAATCCCTACACAATACGTACAAAACAGGATTAGCTATTAGGATGTAAATTTCCCACGGGTGGCTTTTTAACGTATTTAAACCCTTACCTACTGGGTGTGCGGGTGTCAAATACACACACACACACACACAACTAGCTGTGTAGGCTGTATTCGCTGTGTATCAAAACGCTAAAAAGAATATTTGAAAATTATGAATAATGCCTTTGTAGTTTCATTCATGAAAATTACAGCAGACCTCGCCATTCACCAAAGCGTAAAAACGAGTCGACTCGCAATAGGTTGGGGACGGGTTTCATATTCAAGGACCCTCCCACAGGAAGCACTTTTCTATGGCACTTGAAAGGGTCATTCTATAATGCCTGAGGCAGTGAAAAACAAGCGACGATGGGACTGGGGAATTTTTGTTCCGATCTTTACTCATCTGACCTCGGGTCGCATCCGGGCCCTAAAAAATTATCATGATTAAACAAAAGGCAACTACCCTGACTCTCTCTATATATATATACCTTTCACTCGACAAAGCATACGAGAATTTAATTTTACACATTTAATAATGAATAAAACAGAAAATAAATCACATCTTAGTTTTTGTTATTGTTTGGTTGGTTGGTTGGTTGGTTTTATGAGATGTCAATTCTTGATTGATTGATTTTTAACGGCACGTCAACCCGTCCGACTTTATTTTATATCTAGGGGTTAGGAAATAATGTGCATTAAGCCTCTATATTTACTTTTTATACAGTTGTTTCTAAATACTTTTAAAAATTTCTTTTTTGTTGTAACAATATGTCTAAATCCTGTAAAACGTTTTCTAAAAATTATTTTTTCATGGTATTGATCATAGTTCTATGGTTTCAAGTATTCTTACCTAACATCAATAATCTGAAAGCAATTATATTATTTCAAGTAATTGATAATAATAATTCACAGTAAGCAATTATAGATTCAAGTAACAATTCTTAATAAAAATGATTTGCACACAATTCTATGGTTTCAAGTATTCCTATCTAATAATAATAATTTGTTTGCACACTGATATATCTTTTCAACTATTCTTCTCTAAAACTAATCTATTTGATCCATAGTATTATTGTGTTGTTCCCCATCTGGCTTTTTCTCAATGCATTTTGTTTGCATCAATGTGGTGCATCCATGCAGTAGTATGGACACAGCTACAACTAGGAAAAATCCTGTTAAATCTTATTGAATAGATCAAACTTAATTCTAATCAATGGCCTCTCAGTAGCATTCTGCACTTTTACTCGGTGTATGTTGACATCAAATGCACCAACCCAAGCAAAATCCCTACTGGGCAAGTAGCGAGAGGCATATTGGTCTCTGTGTGGATGAAAATAAATCAGGAAAAAGGCGCTATTTCCACTTTAATTAGTGGACTTGTTCCCATACCTTTGCAGCAACATTCTAATATACGTAGATAATGTATATATATATATATATATACTATATAATATATATAATATATATATATATATATATATATTATAATATATATTATATATATATATATATATCTGTTACTTAGAGCATTGATCAATTTTTAATTTGTTTGTTTGGGTTTATGGCATATCAACCTTTGCAGGTTATTTAATGCCAGATCCATGTTTATAGAAATAAACACTTCTATTTCAAACAATGCAGGTTAGTATAAGTATAGTTTTTGTTTACACACAGTTAGATCTCAAAAACGGTTCTATTTCAGTTTAGCATGCAAAAACAGTTCCATTTCAAACAATTCAGCTTAGCATTAGTACGTAGTTTAAATGTCAACAGTTCTATTTCAAACAATTCAGTTTAGTGTAAGTACAGTTTCAACATCAAATACAATTCTACTGCAGACAATTCAGTTTAGCATCAGTACAAAGTTTAGTTCTAGCTAACCCATTGATAGGACCCGATCAGATGCTTCCACTCTGGGCCAGAGTAGACCTCGGAGCGATGGTGATGAAGGGGTATTCCGCACCCCCCAAAACTTCAGAATTACTGAAACATCACAATCAGATTGTTTAGTGTCATAATTAAGACACTCGTTGGGGGGGGGGGTCTTACCCCTCAGTAGAGATGCAGTGGGTGTATTCTATAGCCCAGGCCGATTGGGTAATCTATTTTTTTGTAATAGTTGTATAATCCTTTCCAGGGTCTGCCTAGTCGGCTGGGACTGACGAATACGCTGTGTGCATCTCTGTAGAAAGGGGTAAAACCCCCCTCCCATCGATTGTTCTGGATATGGTACTGAACCAGCAAATGGTGAGGCACCAATCCTGGAGCTTTTAGGAATGTGGGGCATTCCTTCATTACCATTACTCTCAGGTAGGTCATTTTAAGTTAGACAATGACCTTTGTCAAAATCATTTTAAGGTCATTTTAAAACGAACTTAAAATAATTTAAAATAATTAAAACGAACTTAAAATAACTTAAAACGACTTAAAACGCACTTAAAATGTAGACAAAGACGATGTAGACAAAGACAAACTTAAATCAAACTTAAAATAACTTAAAATGACTTAAAATGACTTAAAACGAACTTAAAATGACTTAAAATGACTTAAAACGAACTTATAATGACTTAAAATGATTTAAAACGAACTTAAAATAACTTAAAAAGAACGATTTTTGTCTACATCATTTCCAGTTCATTTTAAAACGAACTTAAAATAACTTAGAATAGATTAAAACAAACTTAAAATAATTTAAAATCACTTAATACTACTTAAAAGGAACTTAAAAATGACTTAAAACGACTTAAAATGACTTAAAACGAAATTAAAATAATTTAAAACGAACATAAAATAACCTAAAACGAACTTAAGATAACTTAAAACGTTTTAAAATAATGTAAATAAAGACAAACTTAAAACAAACTTGAAAAAAACTTAAAACGACTTAAAACGAACTTAAATGACTTAAAATGACTTAAAACGACTTAAAATAACTTAAAACGTTTTAAAATAATGTTGTCAAAGACTAACTTAAAAAACAAACTTAAAACGACTTAAAATAATGAAGACAAAAAGGAACAATCATGAAATAACTGTCACGTGATAGCTCACGGAGACGAAGAGGTAAGACTGATACTATTCTCCCGTGATGAATCAGCACTATCTAGCAGTCAAAAAGTGACCGTTAAGAGAGAATGTGGGTCACGCAGGGGAGACCAGGTGTTCGCACTTAGTGACCTCAGGTCGCCGGACATCGGAAGGGGAAAGAGAGAGAAGCCAAATGAGTGACTGGGACCCCAAAACGGAAGTGGGGCTCCCTTCCCCTCAGCGGAAGTAAATAGTAAGAAGTGAGTTTTTGAGCAGGGTTCATAGCGGGCAGACGAACCATAGCCACTTTACTCCGGGCTGAAGACAAAAGATTAGCTGAGACACGAAGGACTCCAAATCCTTCAAGCCAGTATTAAAAACAGAACAAAGTCTAGTAGCCCGTGAAAGAAGAAAATTCTCCAGTGGAACCCCGTCAAAAATAAGATAAGTAACTTTGGGGACATTTTTCCTTTACACCCAAATTTCGTTTACCACTCTCTCTCTCTCAATTTGAAGAAGGACAAAAGTCAGAAAAGACGTTTATATTCGTGGACTGTCCAATTATATGTTTTTGACACTCTGAACGTGTATATATAAGTAGTAAAGGAATTTATGTATTTTCATTTTACCATGTGGTCTATGTTGTTACTTCATGCTTTCTTTGCAGCTTCTATTCGCCTTATGTTATCTTGCTTAGAATTGTCCTATTAATTCCTAAAGTATTACTCGGGAAACCGGAGTTGCCAACTACTACAATATTAATATTATTACGACTAAGACCTATAGGCCCGTATTCTTCTGTTATCTAAGGGAAAGAAGTTTAGCGGCCTGGTGGGTGTGTGATAGTGTGAAATTTGGAACCCCTTTGCCAGCGGTGGTCAGTCTGGCCCTAAATTATTCCCTCACGTAATATGCCAGTTCTTATATGCCTGAGAGAAGAACTCTGAACAGGACTTATTCTGTAGGGGATCAAGTGCCAACCTGCCCCGTCTTCACACGTGCGAAAATAAAGTCCCGTTTTGGGATTTTAGTCGATTTGCCGTCACATAACTTAAATGACTTAAAACGTCTTAAAACGAACTTAAAATGACTTAAAACGACTTAAAATGACTTAGACAAAGAGGAACTTAAAATAACTAAACATAATTTAAATTGTAAGTCAATTAGAATTATTTTTAAGATAACTAAAATAATTTTAATTGTAAGTCAATTTAAATTATTTTTATTTTAACGTCTTAAAATGACTTAACACGAACTTAAAATATCTTAAAACGACTTAAAACGAACTTGAAATGACTTAAAACGAACTTGAAATGACTTAAAACGAACTTGAAATAACTCAAAATAACAGAAAACGACTTAAAAGGACTTAGAAAAAGAGGAACTTAAAATAATCAAAAATAACTTAAAATGACTTAAAACGGCTTAAAATCATGTAGACAAAGACGAAGTTAAAACGAAGTTAGAATAACTTAAAACGACTTAAAATGACATTTGTCTACGTGATTTTAAGGTAATTTTAAGTTATTTTAACTTATGACATCATTTTAAAGTCATTTTAAAACAAGCTCAAAATAACTTTAAAAAAATTACAACTAACTTAGAATAACTTAAAACTACTTAAAACGACTTAAAAGGAACTTAAAATGTCTTAAAACGATGAACTTGAAATAACTTAAAACGATTTTTTAAATTTTTATCTTAAGCTATTTTAAGTTCGTCTTTGTCAACATTTTAAGTCGTTTTAAGTCATTTTAAATCCTGTCATTTTCAGTTCGTTCTAAGTCATTTGAAGTCATTTTAAGACATGTGAAGTCATATCTTAAAATGACTTCATGTCTTAAAACCTAAGATGTCTTTAGACTTTAAAATAATGACTTAAAATGACCTTAAGGTAATCATTTTAAAGGTAATTTTTAGTCATTTTTAATCATTTTTAAGGTAATCATTTTAAAACCTTAACTTAAGACATTAAAAAGACATTTTAAGGTTTTAAGACATTAAAATGATGACTTAAAATGACCTTAAGGTCATCATTCTAAGGTCTTAAATCATGATTACCTTAAATTACCTTTAAGGTCACATTGAAGGTCATCATGGAGGCCATTATTGAAGGTCACCATTTAAGGTCATTTTAATGATGACCTTTATATGACCTCGAAATCAACATTTTAAGGTCAATTTCAGGTACAAAATTTGTCTATAATTGACAAAATTTGTCGACAAAAATTGTCCTTTTAAGGTCGTTTTAAAATGACCTTGAAATGAGGTCATTTAAATTAAGGTCATTTAAAACTTTAAGTTCATTTTTAAATGATGACCTTAAAATGACCTTAAAATGACCTCCATGATGACCTCCATGATTATATAAGGTAATCATGATCATTATAATTCATGATTACCTTAAATTATGATGACCTTAAAATGACCTTAAGGTCAACATAAAGGTTATCATGGAGGTCATTATTTAAGGTCTTCATTATAAGGTCATCATAAAAATTAAGACATTTAAAATGAAGTCATTTAAATTAAAATGACCACCATCGATGACCATGATGACCTTAAAATCATGATGACCTTAAAATTACCTTAAGGTCATCATTTTATGGTCACCTGAAGGTCATTATTTAAGGTCATTTTTAAATGATGACCTTAAAATTTTAAATGACCTTAATTTTAAATGACATTATTGCAAATGACCTCAAAATGACCTTGAAATTTTAAATGACCTTGATTTAAATGATCTCATTTTAAATTACCACATTTTAAGGTCATTTTTAAATCATGACCTTAAAATTTTAAATGACCTTAATTTTAAATGATCTCATTTTTAAAGACCTCAAAATGATCTTGAAAATTTAAATGACCTTAATTTAAATGATCTCATTTTAAGGTGATTTTAAAATGGACCTTAGAAAGACCTTAAACGAACAATTTTTGTAGACAAATTTTCTAGACAATTTTGTGGACAAGTTTTGTTGACAATTTTGTTTATTATTGACAAATTTTGTAGACAATTATTTGTACCTGAAATGACCTTAAAACGACAACTGACCTTAAAATGACAATTGACAATTGACGTTTTGAGGTCATAATTTTAAGGTCATTTTAAGTCATCATTTTAATGATGACTTAAAATGACCTTAAAATTATGACCTCAAAACTTCAATTTTTTTTTGAGACATTTTAATGATGACTTAAAATGACCTTAAAATTATGACCTCAAAACGTCAATTGTCAATTGCCATTTTAATGATGACTTAAAATGACCTTAAAATTATGACCTCAAAACTTCAATTTTTTTTGAGACCTTAAAATGATTCCATTCCTTCACAGCCACACCTCGAATGGGTAGCGACGACGCAACGCCGCCCCAATGGAAAAATAGTAGAAAGATATAACAAATATACCCATAACCTTCCGCCGTTTCAAGCTGTTGACACCGTAGCTATCCGAAGCCCACTCAATCACAGATGGAACACGACGGGAAAAATCATCACTCCCCTCTCAGATCGCCAATACCGAATCAGTGTTGACGGATCAGGGTTGACGGTTCCCTTAGGAACCGCCGTTTCCTCAGAAAGTGCGAACTGAAGACAGCACCAACCCCCAATACCAAGTGCAACACTAGGACCAATAACTCCCTCAAGCAATACGCAACATTTCTCTGGAATGACACACGCATAGTAATTGAACCCCCACCCCCGAACAAGCCACATATACATCACCACGCCTTCGATCGTCGAGAATTTCTCGAACTTTACCACACAACAGACCAGACCTAAAAGAAGGGTACAGCTCTCATACAACCCAGCCTACTCGTGGGGGTGAGGGGAGAGGGGAGAGGTAGAAGTCACTGCTCTAACGTGTAGAATAAACAACAAGAACAACAACACTTACCGGTTCAACAGCCCCAGCTAGCATCCAGCGCCATTGAAAATAAACATTAACAACATAAGAAGCCCCAAAGTATTGGTGGGGGAAGGGAAGGAGAGAAAGACTCTATTCCGGAAGCAGTGGCTTTGTGTTCTATGGAGTTGGTAACCATCTCAGATTTCCAGCTCCAAAAAACACTTAGGCCAACACTGCTAAACCTGAATAAAAAAAATGAGAGAAAAAAAGTGGCAAATCTATTGAGCTTAAGGGGTGCACCAATGGTGACCATCTTCATCCGCTCGGCTGGTAGCCGAAATCAGGGAGTCTGGGACTTCCTGAATAAGGCTTGCCAAATCAATGCAGGTGTAAGGCTGGCGGAGTTGGAATGACTTTAAACATTGCCGGCTCGAACGTGAGGAGACTGAGGGGTCCAAACAAGCGTGCACGTCTGCTTAGTGAGCTCTCAAACCTCTGTGTGAATGTTGCTGCAGAGGACTGTCGGGTGCTGGAGAACGATTTCGAAGTCTTTTCAGTATACAGCAACCGCAGCAGCGCTGTGGTCTCTGCTAATTGGACGCAGCCTTAATGCAATTATCAGTCTTGTCTTTGCAGATGACGGGGGCCAGCTGGTTGTGGCTGATGTTACTGTTAAACGCTTCTAGTTCCGGGTGGTCGTGGTTTATGCACCCAGTGGCGTTGGCGAGAGACATTCCTTTTTCCGACGGTTGGAGCCGTTCTTTGACGATCCGAAACGGACAGTTTTAGTGGGCGATTGAAATGCGATCCTTGATCCCAAGATAGTTGTGGGTGGATGGGGCGCAAGGACCTACCTCGACAGAGAGACCAACACCGACTTTTGGACGTATCAACCTCTGAAAACGACAAGTGCATTTCAACGCCTTATTTGGAAGAAACGACTGTACTCAAATAGTCTAGGAAGACATTCCTCACATCATCGTATCCGTGTGGAAGGCCAAAAATAAAGTCTCCTTCCTTTTCTTCCTTTGCAGCCTTCCCAGACAAGAAGACGCCAGCGAATTAAGATGGGTAAAAAGAAGACAATGGAGTCAGATATCGAAACCTAAAACCGTAATACTCAAATCTTCTTAACTACTTGAAACTGATTAGGTATAGATTATTGATATCAAATAAGAGGGTTTTAAACCATACAATTGTGTGTAATCTATTTTTATTTGATTGGAATCTTTATATCGTATGACTGAGTGTAAAAACACTTACTTATATCATACATCTTCATTGATGCATCGGGATGGGTCATCAGTGATGTTTCCTTTGGGTTCACGGGGGGTTTCGGGTCTTGCAACATCAGACACCCTCACTCAAATGACCCTGTTGGCATTGATCTTACTCCAACTCCCATCCCGGCAGCTAACTTGCGCATCCATACAAGACAAATGACCACAGAAATGGCTCTATCTCTTTTAATTTTGCAACAGCCAATCAGAGCTAGGCTCCTCTGATGACTTTTGAATTTTTTTCTTTATATCGGGAGGCCACTTTGCTCTTGCTTTCCGGCCGCGATGACGTCGTTATTCGGCTATTTGTTCAATCCAGTATGTAGATTTTTTTCCATTCTTCCCGCAAAACTTACCAAAAAAAAAAAAAAAAAAAAAGATAAAAAAAAGTAAAAATTAGAAAATTAAAAAAAATAAGAAAAAAAATTCTGTACATAAATACAAAATTGCGATTTAAACAGACTACAATTTAAAATTGAAATATACGTTTAATTAATTTTTTTTCGAGACTTATTTTCATTAAAAACACTGTACATAAATATACAATTACGAACTAAAACAGACGTATTGAGCTTTATGTTAAAATTTCCTTATCGAACGATTTACGCCCCCCCTAACAAAAAACAAAAAACTAACACTTGAGTAATACTTTGGAATCTTCCCGAAAACGTTATCGTTTAAAATGTTATATTTACGAATTGGCTAAATCTAAAACGAACGCGCCAAACTACACACACACATATACAAAGTAAACCTGAACGTGCAATAAACGTGATTCCCTAACCTTTTGACATATAATAACCTAAGACGAATTGATATGTTAAAACCAACCATCCAACCAATTAACCAACCAGGTGAGAGTTTCCATTGGGTAATGGTTAACGTGCTGGACTGTGACATCGTAGTAACTCCAGTCACGCTCTAACGTTCATTTTCGGACGAAAACCCCTTGGAAAGGCATGAACTCCCTTATCCCCCCTAGTATTGATTAAATAGTATCCCGGCGGTTCTTCTACAAGGATAGCTTAGGTATTAAATAGCCTACGAAAGTTGATATGCCATTAAACAACAACAAAAAAAAAAACCCAACCGATCTTTCATATAGTATTATACTATGCTTTTTGCTTAGATGTGGCACAAAGACGTATGAAAGGGGCACCCAATGAGACTCGAACTCACTCATGGAGGTTTGCTGGTCTCGCTTACTAACCATTACACCACCCGAGGCGCCCACCAACTAATCATATACACATGCACGTGCCCACTCTTATACACACACACACACACACACACACACACACACACACACACACACACACACACACACACACTCTCTCTCTCTCTCTCTCTCTCTCTCTCTCTCACACACACACACACACATACACATAAACACACAAATTCGCTGATTCGCCAACACATAGCACGCATTGGATCCCCACTTCACCGCGAATACTAAAACGAAGTATTTGCAGTGATGACAGAAATAGATTTGAATTCCCTTCGCGAAAACTGCATCTCGTCTTGTCAACACTTTTTTTTTGTAAAGGAAGAAAATTAGCAGTATTATGAAAAACTTGCCCGCCATCTGCGCCTCGATTGTAAATATGTTCAGCTAATAACCTACTTTATTCCCGCCGTAAATATAATCAACTTTAAATATATATTTCTTATTTCGTTCTAGATTCTTTACACACCTGGTGTACAATATTATCTTATTTTCGACATTAAATAAAACCCCACCCACAAAAAAAGTCCCCACATTAATTCTTCGTCTCCCATATAAATTCTCAGAAGGTTTTTTTTTTACTCGAGTGAGTCAAGGATTTTGCAATGTTTTGGTCGTACGTGTTCGTCTGGGGCGTGTATTTCACGTGACTGAAGCTGTTTTAAGCAGTCAAAGGTATTCACAAAGGTTGGTTGGTTTGTTTGTTGGTTGGTTTGTTTGTTGGTTGGTTGGTTTTTATGGCATGTCAACAATTGTTGGTTATTTAATGCCATATCCTGCATTACATATATATTAAATCTGTGATTTGTAAATACATTTTTTAGATACACACACTTAAATGATCAAACAGTTCTATTTCTAATTATTCAATTTAGCATAAGTCAACAAAGTTGAATAGTTCCAAGTATTGCTATGTATCACTAACTATTCAATTAAACATCAGTCATTTGTTTACACACATTTAAATGCACAAAACAGTTCTTTTTCACACAATTCAATTTAGCATTAGTCATTTGCTTGCATTCAGTTTAAATATCCAACAGTTCTATTTGAACCATAGATGGGACCCTATCAAGTGCTACCACTTTAGACCAGAGAGGACCAGGGAGCGATGACAATGAAGGGGTATTTAGCCACAAGACAGATTATTGTGCCTTGGTACATTACGAAAGGAGTAAGACAAATAAGTGGACGAGAATATTGATGCGTTCCAAAACTTTAACGACAGCCAGAAAGATAACCCTGAACTGTGAATCGTACAAATGGAAGAAAGCAGTTGCAAATGTTAGAGCAGGAATTAAGCATTCAACCTTACGTTTCGAGGTCCAGTTGGTCTAGGAGGAAGGAATAAATGAAGGAATGGTCTCCTAAAGGAACAATAGCCCAAATGTTGAATGCGCTCTTTTCGTGTTGCTGCTAGGGCCAGTCAAGAAGAGAGGAAGAGAGAGCGTTACACAGCCTTTTATATTGCCCAGGAAAGTCATCCGAGCAGAATGGCATATACCATCCTCATTGGTTGAAAATATAAAATCGAAACCTCAACGGTCAAAACAATTCCCGTGCTAAACAATAATTTGAAATTTTTTCTTTCTGCTACAGGTACTCTGCATTCCCAAAATCTCCAAATTTACTGGAGCTTCACCATTAAATTGTTTAATGTCATATCCAGGACATGCAGTCGGTGTCTTCAACTGCCCCAGCCAACTAAGCTAGCTGAGATTGGTAGTATCGTGGTAGTTGGTGCGCTGAGTCTTTGTTTATGGCTTTACTCTGTATGTTATTTGGTAGCTGCACGGATGAATGTGCAACATTCATGAAGTACTGCGTTACGAGTTTGAACCCCGCGAAGGCAACCAAAAAACATTTGTTGCGCAAAATATGAAGACGCAGTTGATCACAGATGGTTGAAGAAATTTCGCTCGTGAAGCAAGAATTTCGACGAAGTTTAAAAATTATGGATTCCGAGGTTGTACTTTTATCCAGTGGAAGCAAAGCCGGTGAGTAGCAATGGGAGAGTATCAGGCGAACGCTGTATCACACTGTACATTGTGTTTCGTCACCTTCCCAAAAAGCATACGGAGCGGGCGAATTGTACCTCCTTTACAGGGTGTGGAAGTAAAATTAGGTTGATTGGTTGGGTTTTATGGCATACCAACTTTTGTAGGTTATTTAACGCCAATAATAAATGTGAATGTAAACTAATCAAATACACACATATCAACACAAACACACACAAGTATATATATATATATATATATGGTTGGTTGGGTTTTATGGCATATCAAGTAGGTTAATTAACGCCAAATCCATTTTTATGTAAATAATCAGTTCTATTTCAAACAATTTAGTTTAGCATGAGTACACAGTTTAATTGTCATAAACATTTCTATTTCAAACTATTCAGTTTATTCAAACAGTTCTAATTCAGCCAATTCAGCTTAGTATGAATACAGATTTTGTTTACACAGTAAAATGTCAAAATAGTTCTATATATAACAATTCAATTTAGTGTAAGTACAGTTTCAAGGTAAAAAAACAGTTCCATTTCAAATAATTCAGTTTAGCTTAAGCATGCAGTTTAAATGTAAGTACGGTTTTATTGTCAAAAACATTTCTATTTCAAGCTATTCAGCTTAGTCAAACAATTCAGTTTAGAATAAGTATGCCGTTAGTTCTATTTAACCCATAGATAGGGCCCTATCAGGTGCTACCACTCCGGGCCAGAGTGGACCTGGGAGCAATGGCAATGAAGGGGTGCTCTGCATTCCCCAAAACACTAGCATCACAGATTGTTTAGTGTCATATACAGGACACTCATTATGGGGAGGGGTCTTACCCCCTCTGCAGAGGTGCAGTCAGTGTATTCTACAGCCTCAGCCGACTGGGCATGTAAAATTAGGAATATTTGATTATAATAATAATCGAATCTATTATAAAACAAGATTAATTTTGATTCTAAAAAATAAACAACAAAATAAGATGGCCTTATCAATTGGAGCTGCAGAATACACTGACTCCTCCTACGAGTGTCCTGGATATGACACTAAACAATCTAATGCTGAGACTTCGGTAATGGTATAGCTTTGATGAATCCAGAGTACCCTCTCATTGCCATCACTCCCAGGTCCACTTATCCCAGAACTGTTTTGACATTTAACTATGTATAAAAAAACTATACTTATTGTATTATTCTATGCTTATTCTATAATTCAAACTGAATTGTTTGAAACATTTATCAAAATGACTGAAATAGGCATCAAATGACCCGAAAAGGGTTAATATGCCGCAAACCAAAACAACCAACCAACAGAATAAGATCGACGCAAAACCGTAAATTTACGCAAAATTATTATTTTTATTATTAGAGTTTTTCCCATCAGCGTTAGCTGATGGTCTTTCACTGGAGTTAGAGTGACAGCAAGTCTCCTCAAATCTCCAGGACTCTTCTCAGTATTCTGGCTGTTCTCAATAACGCTGTAGTTTGGATGGTCTCCACTCGGCCGCCAACTTTCAAATCCTCCAGTCCCTTAAATTACCCCTTTAGTTACTGTACCAAAAGCACCAATCACAATTGGTACAATTGTCACTTTCATGTTCCATAGTTTTTTCAATTCCCTAGCAAGTTCGAAGTACTTATCCTTCTTTTCACATTCTTTCAGTTTTATTCTGGGGTCAGCCAGGACATCAAAATCGACTATTTTGCAAATTTTCTTTTTTTTTTTTTTTTTTTTGTTGATTATTATTAGGTCTTGTTTTCTGGCCGAAATTATGTGATCCGTCTGTATGTCAAAGTCCCATAGGAGTTTATGTGTAACATTTTCTAGGACAGGTGCTGGGTTGTGCGTATACCATTTGTTCGTATGGTCAAATTCTAATTTCTTACACATCTCCCAGTGGATCACCTTGCCGATCCAGTCGTGTCTAGTCTTATATTCCTTCTGCGCTAATTTACTACATTCGCTTATCATGTGATTAATCGTTTCAGCTCTGTCACCATATTGCCTACATTTGCTATTTTGTTGCGTCTTATCTATTCCGGCTTTGATATGATTGGTTCTTATGGCGTTGTTTTGTGCTGCTATTAGGAGAGATTCTGTTTCTCTCTTAAAGTTTCCTTTTCTTAGCCATGTCCAGGTTTTCTCGCGTGAGATGTTGTTTATTAGTCGTTTAAAACCCACATAGAATTGTTTTTCCCCATTTTTGTTTCCTAGTTATTGTCATTCTGTTATCCATCGTGTTTTCAGTATCGTTTCTGGTGGCTATAATCAGCCCTCTTTCGTGTTTTTCTATGTAGTCTTCGAGTCATTGTAACAATGCGTCAACGCTGTCTTCAATGTTGGCAAGTCCTCTTCCGCCCTTTTTTCTTAATACGTATAGTCTGTCAACGCCGTCTCTGGGATGTAATGCCTTATGCATGGTCATTAGTTTTCTTGTTTTTTGGTCCATTTGCTTAAGTTCATCTCTGGTCCAATTCAAAAAGGGTCCCGAATATCTAACGAGGGGTACAGATAACGGATTTATTCCTTTGATAAGGTTTCTGCAAGACAGTTTTGTCTTAAGTAGTTTTTTAGTTCTGAGATATTCTTTTTGAATTTTGTTTTTCATTTCCACTTGTTTGATGGTGTCAGCCTCCAAGATGCCCAAGTATTTGTAGGTTTCATTTTTTCCGAGCGTTCTAATCTTGTCTTGATTTGGTAGTTCCATTCCCTCAGTCAGATGTCATTTGCCACTTTTCATTACAATCATGGCATATTTTTCTATGCCAAATTCCATTCCTATGTCCTGACTGTATATTCTAACTGCGTGTATTAGAGTTTCCAGTTCTTTTTCATTTTTTGGAAATAGTTTGATGTCATCCATGTACATTAAATGATTGACTTTTTCCTGCGATCTACTAAGTTTGTATCCGGCTGCGCATTTTCTGAGTATGTGGTTAAGTGGCATCATGGCAATTATGAATAGTAACGGTGATAGTGTATCTCGAAAAATACCTCTTCGGATCTTTGCTTCAGCTAAGCTTCTTCCTCCTGCTGTCAATTCCACTCTCCAGGTTTTCCAGAAACAATACTGACAACACGATAGATAACAGAATGACAAAAACTAGGAAACAAAAATGGGAGGAAACAAAAACAACTCCACGGGCGCTTTAAACGACTAATAAACAACATCTCGCACGACAAAACCTGGAAATGGCTAAGAAAAGGAAACTTTAAGACAGAAACAGAATCTCTCCTAATGGCAGCACAAAACAGCGCCATAAGAACCAATCACATCAAAGCGAGGATAGATAAGACACAACAAAATAGTAAGTGCAGACTATGCGGTGACAGAGATGAAACCATCAATCACATGATAAGCGAATGTAGCAAATTGGCACAGAAGGGTACAAGGCTAGACATGAATGGGTAGGCAAGGTGATCCACTGGGAAATGTGCAAGAAATTTAAATTTGACCATGCCAACAAATGGTATATGTACAACCCAGCACCTGTCCTAGAAAATGACACTCACAAACTCTTGTGGGACTTTGATATACAAACAGATCACTTAATCTCGGCCCGAAGACCAGACCTTATAATAATCAACAAAAAAAAAAAAAAAAAAAAGAAAGAAAATCTGCAAAATTGTTGACTTTGCTGTCCCGGCAGACCACAGAATAAAACTAAAAGAATGTGAAAAGAGAGATAAGTACTTTGACCTTGCTAGAGAATTGAAAAAGCTATGGAACAAGCAGGTGACAATTTATCAATTGTGATTGGTGCCTTTGGCACGGTAACTAAAGGATTATTAAAGGGACTGGAAGATTTGGAAGTTGGCGAGTGAGTGGAGACCACCCTAACAACGTCATTATTGAAAACGGCCAAAATATTGACAAGAGTCCTGGAGACTTGAGGAGACTTGCTGTCACTCAATCTCCAGTGAAATACCATCAGCTTACGCTGATGTGAAAAACTCTAATGAGTAAATAATAATAATAATAATAATTATTATTATTACTTGAGAGTTTTTCACATCAGCGTTAGCTGATGGTATTTCTCTGGAGTTTGAGTGACGACAAGTCTCCTCAAGTCTCCAGGACTCTTGTCAATATTCTGGTCAATCTTAACAATACTGTAGTTTGGATTGTCTCCACTCGTCCTCTTATTTCCAAGTCCTCTAGTCCTTTTACCAAAACTTTGGTAATTGTACCAAGAGCACCAATGACAATTGGTATAACCGTTACTTTCATGTTTCACAGTTTTTTCAATTCCCCTGAGAGGTCTAGGCATTATTATTATTATTGTTATTTTACGCCTTGAGAGTTTTTCTCACCAAGCCTAACTGATGGTCTTTCACTGGTGTCTGAGTGACAGCTAGTCTCCCCATGTCTCCAGGACTCTTCTCAGTATTCTATCCAAACTCAGCAATGCAGTAGTTTGGATAGTCTCTACTCGTCCTTTGATTTCCAACTGTTCCAAGCCTTTGGAGACCGTTCCAAGTGTGCCAATTATAATTAGTATCACCGTTACTTACATGTTTCACAGTCTTTTTTCGTTCTCTAGCAAGGTCCAAGTATTTGTCTCTCTTTTCATGTTTTTTAATTTTCTCTCTTTGGTCCGCAGAGTCGGCAAAATCCATTTTACCGCAGGTTTTCTGTTTTTTTTGGTAATTATCACTTGGTCTGATTGGGATTAAGTGATCTGTTTATATCACAAAATATTATCATTATTATTTATTTATAAGGCCTCCATGGACATTTCCGTTATTTATATCTTACTAAAAAAATTCATATGGAACACATTCCTAATTAAAGCAATATCTATATACAGATCAAATTCTGTTAAGTGATTCATGCATATATATATATATATATATATATATATATATATATATTTAAGACGAGATCTATATATATATATATATATATTTGAGACGAGATCTATATATATATACATAGATATTTAAGACGAAATCTCTCTCTCTATATATATACATATATATATTTCAGACGAGATCTATCTATATATACATATTTAAGAGGATATATATATATATATATATATATATATATATATATATATATATTTAAGACGAGATCCATATATATATATATATATATATATATTTGAGACGAGATCTATATATATATATATTTAAGACGAAATCTCTCTCTCTCTCTCTCTATATATATATATATATATATATGTATATATATATTTGAGACGAGATCTATCTATCTATCTATATTTAAGACGAGATCTATCTATCTATCTATCTATCTATCTATATATATATATATATATATATATATATATATATGTATATATTTAAGACAGACTTATATATATATATATATAAGACAGACCTATATATATATATATATATATATATTTAAAACAAACCTATACATATATATTTAAGACAAACCTATATATATATATATATATATTTAAGACAGACCTATATATATATATATGTAGGTCTGTCTTATATATATATATATATATATATATATATATATATATATATATATATATATTTAAAACAGACCTATATGTATATATTTAAGACACCTATATATACATATATATATAGGTCTGTCTTAAATATATATATATATATATATATATATATATATATATATATATATTTAAAACAGACGTATATATATATGTATATATATATATATGTATATATTTAAGGCAGACCACACACACGCACATATATATATATATATATATATATAGGTGTGTTAAAAGTAATGGGACTGGACATGAAGGGATAAACAGATAGTTATCATCTAACATGATATTTTGAAAGTACATAACTGTTATCTTTGCTTTCTGTAACAATTGCATTTTTCTCACATGTTTTTGTTTACACCTCATTTTCAGGTCATTCAGCTGCAGAAGGAATAAAGTTGAAAGTTTTCATCCGCCTCGGGAAAACTCCATCACAATCGCTTGATATTCTTCGGCAAGTGAATGGAGATAACAAAATGTCACGCACATGTGTTTCTTAGGGACACAAGAAATTCAAAGAGGAGCGTGAAACGGTGAAAGATAACTCCAAGAGCGGGAGGCCTTCAACAAGCAGGACTGATGTTATCGTCGAGCGAGTAAGAAAAATAATGTGTGGCTATCATTGGTTGACTTTTTGAATGATTGCAAATCCACTGAACATGGAAAAGAGACTGTGATTGGAAGATCATCGCCGAAGATTTGGGTATGTAGAATATCTGCGCAAAAATAGAGCCAAGGGGGATTTATGAGGATCAGAAGTAGCGCCACCAGCAGGTGGGTCAGGAGATCATCGAGCGCCTTCAAACTGAACCAGACTTGTTTTGTTGGGTCATTACCGGTGATGAGACATGGATTTTGGAGTAGGACCCGGTAACCAAGCGCTACAGCAGTCAGTGGCAATCTCCTACCTCACTGAGGCAGTCAGTCAAAAGTCAGTGATATTAATCACGTTCTTCGATGTGAGGAGTATTGTTCTCATCGACTCTATGTCACTGTGCTAGACGATCAATCAGCAAGTCTACAAGGAGCTCCTGTAGCATATGATTCACTCAGTGAGCGAGGAGTAACAAGAATTGTGGCAGGACAAATTGTGGCAGCTTCACCACGATATTGCACCTGCTAACAACGTCCAGAGCATCCAGCAGTTCCTGGCCGAGAGGAACATTAATTTACTGGAGTAACCTTCCTATTCACCTGATCTTGCTTCGTGTGACTTTTTTCTTTTCCCCAAGCTTAAGGTGACCCGTTTAAAAAGCAGTAAGTCCATCAAGAAGGCCGTAACGATGGAACTGAGGGGCATCCCCGAAGAATCCTTCCAGCAGTGCATAGAAGCGTATCAAAGGATAGGAAAACGGGGATTACTTTGAAGGGGAAACTATGTAGTTTGTTGGTAAGAGTTGAAATAAATTGTTTGTGACACCCGTTTCTTTTCAGATATTTATATATATATATATATATATACAAGTTATAGCATTGTATTTCCATAAAGCGCACACAGCACACACACATACACCATACCCCAAACACCTACAGACATACCCACAGATACAGGGCTGATATGTTATTAAAAAACCAACCAACCAACCAACCAATACAAACACATACATGCATACACAAACGCATCCAAACTTATACACACCTATACACCGACACATTACGCCCACACACCTCTGGGGTTGATATACCATTTAACCAACAAACCAACCCACCAACACACACACACTGAGTTTTCAGCCCTCCACTTATAATTTAGTTAGCTGCTTCTCAATCTTGCACAAAGAATGGGTGTGTGTGGCTGTCTCTGTAGCGTAATGGCTCAAGTGTTAGACTGTGACATTGTAGTAAGCGAGTCCAATCACGGAGCCCAGTTTTTGCAGAGGGCTAAGACTACTCCAACGAGTGTCCTGTATATGACACTAAACAATCTGATAGTGAGGCTCCAGTAAGCCTGGAGGTTTTGGAGATGCGGAGTATTTCTTCCTTGCTATCACTCCCAGGTCCACTCTGGCTCCGAGGGGCAGTACCTGATAGGGTCTTATCTATGAATCAAATAGAACTGTTTGACATTAAACTGTGTACTTATGTTAAACTAAATTGTTTGAAATAGAACTGTTTTTACATTTAACTGTGTGTAAAATAATGACTGGTGTTTAATTGAGTGCAAACAAATGACTTATGCTAAATTGAATTGTTTGAAATAGAACTGTTTGATCATTTAACTGTAAGTAAACAAATGATATGTTTAATTGAATTGTTACTCTTACACAGCAATACGTGGAACTATTTAACTTTGTTAGCTTATGTTTACAAATCATATATATTTAATAAATATGAATAAGCCGGATTTGGCATTAAATAACCTACAATTGTTTATATGCCATAAAATCAAACCTAACCAATCCAGTCTCGCTAATATTTTCCCTTTCGGTCTAATAACCTTGGGAAAGGCATGAACACCATCGTCCTCCATTTCTGGGTTAAATAGTATCACTGCTGTTCTTCTACACGGTTGTTTTTGACATTATTTAACCAACGAAAGTTAGTACGCCATCAAACAAAGAAACCAAATAATCTTGGAGAAAGTAAACTAGTTCATGGTACTTTCAATCATTCGCTGTAAATTGTGATGTCAGACAAACTTCCCATCGTTTCTCGTCCAAACGTTTTTGTCACATCTTTTTCTAAGTATTGATTCTCTGCCACGAGCAGCTTTCCTCAGGTTGGCAATTTTCAACCAATGCATACTCGTCTGATATCACCTGGCGAGCAAGCACACGACACCAGCCGGCACTTAGACGCCTCACGAAACTCAGAAGCGCAGAAATACATCATTAAAACGATTACAAAGAAGTGACAGTATTAATGGGTCTTCTGTTCGTCATAATTGAATTTTAGGATAATTGTAATGAAGATAATTAAATGCACCGTGGTTCAATTGACGCTGGCTGCAGGTAACATGAGATGGCTCCCTTAATGCTTTACTTTATTTATTGGCTGCCTTTGTCAGAGTTGGGGGTGTCCTCGTGGTGTAATGGTTAAAGCGATAGACTGCGGAATCGTAGAACGCGAGTTCGTACTCCAGTCGTGCTATTACGTTCACTTTCGGGCAAATACCCTTGGGAAAGGTATGAACCCCCTTATCCTCCCAGCTATGGGTTAAATTGTACCACTACTGTTCTTCTAGGGGAATGGCTTTGGCATTAAATAACCTACAAAGTTTGATATGCCATAAAAACAAAGAAACCAAACCAAACCTTTGTCAGAGTTGAATTTTCTTATAACACTGTGATTATCATTTTACATATGTCTGAGTGATAGAAAGCCTCCCCCGATCTCCTGGACTCTTTCTTCTTAAGGATTCTGACCGATCTTAACAATGCTGTCGTTTAGATGGTCTCGATTCGCCCTTCAATTCCTAACTCTTCCAGCCATTTTTCTTAGCCTTTCGGGACCGTTCCAAGAGCGCCAATTACAATTGGTACGAAGATCGTTAAATAAGTTTCCAGACTTTTTTTTCGTATGGGAACTTTTAATGATAGTACACACATGAAACTCTAGTCCCCTTCGAAGTAATATCCTCTGGCTGCAATGAACTTGTTGTACCGTTCCAACAACTTTTGAAAGGCTCCATGAAAATCCTCTTGTGTGAGCGTGTCAATGACCTTCGTCACAGCCTCTTTCATCTCCTCAATTGTCTCATAACGACAGGCTCTGAGCTTAGGGAATAACCAAACGTCACAGGGTGCAAGGTCTGGACTATAGGGAGGCTGAGGAACTGTATTGATGCCAATCTTGATCAAATAGTTTGTGACAAGGATGGAGTTATGGACTGGTGCATTGTCTTGCTGGAAATGCCACTGACCCGATTTGAAGAGTGCTGGCCTCTTCCTGAGGAATCTCTTCCTGAGCTCCCTTAAAACCTCAACATAGTGGCCCTAACCCTAACCGTTTGGCCAATCAATTCTGGTGTATTGACTTCCTTACTCCTCCCATGCCTCTCATCATCCTTCACACAACACCTTACCTTCCTTAAATCTCTTATGCCACTCAAAAACTGATGCTCGATTCATGCAAGATGGTCGAAAAGCAGTCTGAAGTTTCTGTGGCATATTTTCCAAGTTTAAAACACAATTTTATTGCATATCGTTCTTCTAAAGTGTCCTCACGTCCAGATTGCATTTTTGAAATTTACCAACTGTGGCAATCAGGCTTTAGTAGGATGTATTCCAATTGCTGCAGTAGCTGTTGATTTGAACCTGAAATCTCATAAGATGTATAGCAATAAGATACTGAATTTTCAAGAGTCTACGACACTTTTAAATGCCTGTACAAAAAAACTTCTGGAAACTTACTGAAGGCACCACGTATTACCGTTACAGTCACGTTTAACTGCTTTCTTTGTTCTCTGGCAAGGTTTAAGTAGTTATCCATCTTTTCGCCTTCTTTGATTTTCACTCTGTGGTCCACTGGAACGGCAACCACGACTATTCAGCAAGTTCTCTTTTTTTTGTAAATTATAACTAGATCTGGTCTCCTAGTCGGGGTAAGGTGATCTGTTTGTATCTCAGAATCTCTGAAAATCTTATGCGTCTTATTCTCCTGGACAGATTCTGGATTCATCTCCTTCGGAAAAGAAAATGTAATGACGATTATAATGGCAAGAAGAAATAGAAAAAGAAAAAAAGGAAGGAGAAGGAGAAGAAAAGAGGAAGAAGAAAAAGAAAAAAGGAAGGAGAAGAAGAAGAAAAGAGGGAGGAGAAGAAGAAAAGATGAAGGAGAAGAAGAAAAAGAAAAGAGGAAGAAGAAAAAGAAAAAAGGAAGAAAGAGAAAAGAGGGAGGAAAAGAAGAAAAGAGTAAGGAGAAAAAGAAACGAAGAACGAGAAAAAGAAAAGAGGAAGAGGAAAAAGAAAAAAGGAAAACAGGGAGGAGAAGAAGAAAAGAAGAAGAAAAAAGGGGAAAAAAGAGGAAGAAGAAGAAAAGAGGGACGAAAAGAAGAAAAGAGGAAGAAAAAGAAAAAAGAGGAACGAAAAGAGGATTGGCTATGACATTGAATCACCCATGAAGGTTGATATGCCGTTTAATAAAGAAAGCAAAGCAACACTTTTTGGGGTTGCTATCAAGAGCAATTCAGTTTCCCTCGTTAGATGGCCTCTGCGAGATGGTGATAATGGTCTTACTTTTGACAACATATTCGGTTTTGAGTTATTTCCTCTAATAGTATTGTGAATTTATCCGGTTCGATGAGAATAAAGGTACCCTTTCTCAGACAAAGAATCAAAACAGCGGATTGGGGTCGTCGTGGTTGCTATAACCTAAATAAAATCGCTAATCAGCTTGAAGAACTGCTTGAAGCGACAGAGCGCTTAAAACCGGGTAAAAAAAAAAAAATCTTTCATCCGTTTCCGATAGCGTTTATTTGAATATAATACCCGCCAGAATTCGTGCTAAAAATAGAATCAGAAGCCAATGTTTATCTGTTTTTCACTAATGTTATTTCATCGTCCGATCTGACGTTTAAATTCACTTAGTGAAAAATAACTGTAAGCACTGAAGATCTAATCTTATTTGAGACCACGTGGCTTTGATCCAAGAGATTTTTCTAATCGATTGTTTAATGTTAGCCCGTCTTTGATCAGTCTTGTGTGCGCATGCGTATTCATCCACGAAGGTGAAGTGCATACGTCTAAATTTGTATGGACGATTACGTACGCAAAATCTTTATTGTATTATATCTAATCTGTAGGTGCTTTTTTGGCTTAATTTCATCTAAGAATACTCCAGGTTTATACTTTTTTGATATGTTATAACTGCTCTAATGTGCGCTGTTCATGGTAAGAAACAAAATTATAATTCCACGTTCTCAAGAATCAAACTGTGATCTTCTTTCTTTCTATTAACATGCACACTTGGTTTGGTTTGGTTTGGTTTGGTTTTATGGCTTATCAACATTGTATGTTATTTAATGCCAAATCCTTTTTATACATATAAAATATATGATTTCTAGACGTATTTTGTACTTTGTGGGGTTTAAAGGTTTTTAGCGTCGAGGTCACCAATGTGGGGTTTGAAGGTTTTTAAGGAGGTCAGTGGCTAAGGGCAAGGCTGTGTTGCCGTAAGATATCTGACTCCATATTTTGGTTATATTATTTTACCCAACGTTGACTGGTCGGCGCAATGCCTTGCCCAAAGAAAAGTCCAAAAGAAATATACAAAAGGAAAAGATAAAAACAGATAAGAGACGAAAACATTTCTTCCATACTTTCCTTTATTTACTTGGTGAATGGACTAACCAACGCTACGTCCCAAGACACAGCGTGGTGCCCAAAACACCAGATAGTAAAATCGGTGTTGTCGGTTCGACGTCACTTGCCCGAAAAGGAGGTCGGTTCACAGAAAACCTGAGTATTTATCCCTCTTCACCGGCTCCAAATTCGCCACTCCAAAATCCTTCTAATTTTGGCGCGACCGCTTCCCATTGGCTACTTTACATTTTATCATTTTTCTTTTTTCTAATTTTAACCGGATGGATGCGTGGAGCCTTATGCGTGGCGACGCGTTTATACATTTTGTATCTGGCAGCCGACGAGTCAATATCCGGTTGGAAGTTTTACTGTTAATTCCTAAATCCCCTCAACTTAACATTTTTAAACGAGCATTTTTTGAACACAGTTAAATGGTTTCACTTATTTCTATCTATTACGAATAATTCTGTTTACTATTAATCATTTGTTTGCACACTGTTGAATATTTTTAAGTATTGTTATTTAACACTAACAATTCAATTAAACATCAGTCATTTGTTTACACACGGTTAAATGATCAAACAGTTCTATTTCAAGCAATTTATTCTAGTGTAAGTCACTGAAGTTAAATAGCTCCAAGTATTGCTATGTATCACTAACAATTCAATCAAACATCAGTCATTTGTTTACACACGGTTAAATGATCAAATAGTTCTATTTCAAGCAATTCATTTTAGTATTAGTCAATGAAGTTAAATAGTTCCAAGTATTGCTATGTATCACTAACAATTCAATCAAACCTCGGTCGTTTGTTTATACACAGTTGAATAATCAAACAATTCTATTTCAAACTATTAAATTTAGCATCAATACAAAGTTTAAATTTCAAATAGTTCTATTTGACCCCAAGATAGGACTCTATAAGGTGCTACTATTCAGGGCCAGAGTTAACCAGGGAACTTTGGCCAGGGTTTGAAGTTGGCTTGCTGAGTCCGTTTCCTACGGCGATAACCGTTATGCTACATGCTGTATGTATTTACTCAACCCCTCTCCTACAGGCACCCCAGACTGCATCTCTGCCGAGGGGTAAGGCCCCCTCCCACCACAATGAGTGTCCTGCATATGACACTAAACAATCTGATAGTGAGGCTTCAATAATGTTGGAGCTTTGGGGAATGCAGAGTAACCCATTTATTGCCATTGCTGCTAGGTCTACTCTGACCCGGATATTCAAACTGAATGCAAACCAATGACTCATCCTATTTTTAAAGGATATTTGTTTAATCATAAAAACCGTGAGTAAACAAATGAGTGATGATTAATTCAATTATTAGTGATGCATAGCAATACTTGGAACTATTTAACTTTGACTCATACTGAATTGAATTGTTTGAAATAGAACTGTTTGTGCATTTAACTGAATGTGAAAAAATAGCTGAAGTTTAATTGAATAGTTAGTGATACATAGCGAGACTTGGAACTATTTAACTTTGACTCATACTGAATTGAATTGTTTGAAATAGAACTGTTTGTGCATTTAACTGAATGTGAAAAAATAGCTGAAGTTTAATTGAATAGTTAGTGATACATAGCGAGACTTGGAACTATTTAACTTTGACTCATACTGAATTGAATTGTTTGAAATAGAACTGTTTGTGCATTTAACTGAATGTGAAAAAATAGCTGAAGTTTAATTGAATAGTTAGTGATACATAGCGAGACTTGGAACTATTTAACTTTGACTCATACTGAATTGAATTGTTTGAAATAGAACTGTTTGTGCATTTAACTGAATGGGAAAAAATAGCTGAAGTTTAATTGAATAGTTAGTGATACATAGCGAGACTTGGAACTATTTAACTTTGACTCATACTGAATTGAATTGTTTGAAATAGAACTGTTTGTGCATTTAACTGAATGGGAAAAAATAGCTGAAGTTTAATTGAATAGTTAGTGATACATAGCGAGACTTGGAACTATTTAACTTTGACTCATACTGAATTGAATTGTTTGAAATAGAACTGTTTGTGCATTTAACTGAATGGGAAAAAATAGCTGAAGTTTAATTGAATAGTTAGTGATACATAGCGAGACTTGGAACTATTTAACTTTGTTGCCTTATGCTAAACTGAATTATTAGAAATAGAACTGTTTGATCATTTAATTGTGTGTATCTACAAAATGTGTTTACGAATCATATATTTAATATATATGTATAAAAAGGATCTGGGATCAAATAACCAACAATGGTTGATGTCATAAAACCCAAACAAACCAAATCATATATATTTAATATATATGTATAAAGAAGATTTGGCATTAAATAACCTACATTGCTTGATATGCCATAAATCCCAAGCAAACCAAATCCTATATATTCAAGACATATGTATAAATTTGCATACGATAAGTTTCCAGACTTTTTGCTTATAGGCATTTAAAATTGTCGTAGACTCTTAAAAATTTAGTATCTTATTGCTATACATTTTATGAGATGACTGACCAGTTTTTCTGATTTCAGGTTCAAATCAACAGCTACAACAGCAATTGGAATACACCCTACTAAAACCTGATTGTCACAGCTGGTAAATTTCAAAAATGCAATCTGACACTTTAGAAGAACGATATGCAATAAAATTGTGTTTTAAACTTGGAAAAAATGCCAGAGAAACGTATGGAATGCTTAAGACTGCTTTTCGACCATCTTGCATGAATCGAGCATCAGTTTTTGAGTGCCATAAGAGATTCAAGGAAGGCAGGGAGTCTGTGAGGGATGATGAGAGGTGTGGGAGGAGTAAGGAAGTCAATACACCAGAGTTGATTGGCCAAACGGTTAGGGTTAGATTTACTATGTTGAGGTTTTAAGGGAGCTCAGGAAGAGATTCCTCAGGAAGAGACCAGCACTCTTCAAATCGGATCAGTGGCATTTCCACCTGGACAATGCACCAGTACACAACTGCATCCTTTTCACAGACTATTTGAGCAAGATGGGCATCAACACAGTTCCTCACCGTCCCTATAGTCCAGACCTTGCTCCCTGTAACTTTTAGTTATTCCCTCAGCTCAGAGGCTGTCGTTATGAGACAATTGAGGAGATGAAAGAGGCTGTGACGAAGGTCATTGACACGCTCACGCAAGAAGACTTCCATGGAGCCTTCTCGAAGTTGTTGGAACAGTACAAGTTCATTGCAGCCGGAGGATATTACTTCGAAGGGGACCAGAGTTTCATGTGTGTACTATCAATAAAAGTGCCCATAAGAAAAAAGTCTAGAAACTTATCGTATGCACCTCGTATGTATAAATAGAATTTGGCATTAAACCACCATCAAGGGTTGATACGCCATTTAACCGAATGACCTAACCTAACTTCACTAATGAAAGCTATTTAACTACCTCGAGACTTAGAATAACCCAAGACGTGTTGACGTACCATTAAAATCAATCAATCAATCGATCGATCGATCACTCAGTCATTTCGTATATGTATATAAATATATGTACTATTATGGGACAAAAACAGTTTCATTCATTATTCACTTTTGTCATTGTACTTAAAATCAAATATAATTAGGTATCATCTATTACCAAACTCTAGAACGTCAAGACTCAGTCAACTCCAATATTGTTTCAAGTATTCTTATCTACGACTAATAATTTTCAAACGGATCTATTTGACCCATAGATGGGACTATAACAGGTGCTACCACCCGGGGTCAGAGTGAATCTGGGAAAAATGTTAACGATGAGGTAACTGTACACTACTCAGAATTTCAGAACTGGAGTCTCACCATCAAATACAGTTTGATGTCAAAGCGAAGACTCTTCAGTCGGTGTATTCTAGGCTCCGCTGACATTGCGGTTAAACTTAGTTTTGAAATTTTATTGTGAAGCCTCAATATATCGACCAAGAGGAGATGTTTTTCATCTACGCCAAATTGCCTAGTCAGCTGGGGCTGTAGAATACACTGACGGCACCTCTGCACAGGGGTAAGACCCCCCTAACGAGTATCCTGGATATGACACTAAACAGTCTGATGGTGAGGTTCCAGTGATGCTGAGGCTTTGGGGAATGCGGAGTACCCCTTTATTGCCATTGCTCCCAGGTCCTCTCCGGCCCGGAGTGGTAGCACCTGATAGGGCCCTATCTATGGGTTAAATAGAACTAACAGCATACTTATGCTAAACTGAATTGTTTGAATAAACTGAATAGCTTGAAATAGAAATATTTTTGACAATTAAACCGTACTTACATTTAAACTGTGTGCTTATGCTTAACTGAATTAGTTGAAATAGAACTGTTTTTCGACATTAAAACTGTATTTACACTTAACGGAATTGTTACATATAACTGCTTGAATAGTTTGAAATATAAATGTTTTTGACAATTAAACTGTGTACTTATGCTAAACTGAATTGTTTGAAATAGAAGAGATTATTTACATAAAAATGGATTTGGCGTTAAATAACCTACAAATGTTGATGAGCCATAAAACCCAACAAACCCAAACCCAGTCAACGCCAAAACTAAGCAAGAAATCGATTTGGGTTTGAAAACGAAGGTGATAATAAAGTAGTAAGGAAGGAGGAAGGTGAACGCTCTCTCATATTGATGGAAAATCAATTGATTTCCATACTAAAAAAGTATTAATTTCATCATTGTACTTCAAATCAAATCAAATTAGGCATTATCTATTACCAAACTCTAGAACATCAAGATTCACCGGGGTCAGAGGGAATCTGGGAAAAATGTTAACGATGAGGTAACTGTACACTACTTAGAATGTCACAACTGGAGTCTCACCACTAAATACAGTTTGATGTCGAAGCGAAGACTCTTTTTTTTGGATGGAGAGCGGTCTTATCCCTCTCCAGTCGGTGTATTCTGGGCTCCACTGACATGGCGGTTAAACTTAGTTTTGAAATTTTATTGTGAAGCCTCAACATGTCGACCAAGAGGAAATGTTTTTCATCTTCGCCAAAACTAAGCAAGAAAGAAGACTATCGATTTGGATTTGAAAACGAAGGGGATAATAAAGTAGTAAGGAAGGAAGAAGGTGAACGTTATCTCATATTGATGGAAAATCAATTGATTTCCATACTAAAAAAAGTGTTAATTTTTGTACAAAAATAGTCTCAAGAAGCCGTAATTTTGGTATTTGTATTTTTGAATTTATTTGGCAGCCCAGTTGGCTTGGGGCTGTAGAATACATCGATTACATTTCTGCCGAGATCCCCCAACGAGTCTCCTGGTGTAATATAATGGCCGAGAGATTTCGTTTCATAGATCTTGCCTTTCGGTTTAGTTAGGCTGAGAACCTTTCGCTTAGCGCATGGGTTAGTTAGGTGCAAACATGAGCGCAGGTGTTCACGCGCGTGCGTGGGGAGGGTGTGTCATTCAGAGATGTCAAAATAAAAATCCCAGATAGGATTTGGGGATGTGAATGACGTCATGCATCGGAAGAGTGCGCGGAGGATTTTGAAAAAAGTTGAGTCCTGCCTCGGAAGAAGACGGTTGACTTTCGCTAGCTCGACGAAGCCAGGCCAGTGGCCTTGTGGTGGGTGCGCACGTGTTGGGGGGTGCAGATAGAAAAGCCAGAATAGAAAGAATGTGTATCTCTCTCCTTATGTCGAAGAACCTTTAAACTCAAAGGTAAAAAAAGTTTCGTACCTGAACTGAGGAGTCGTAAGTGTTTTTCGTGTTTCGGGATTCCTATGTTCTATGTATATATGTTATGAACATTCTATGTACGTTTCGCATATCCGGATATCTGTATATCCGGTTACACTGGATATGACACTAAACAATCTGATAGTGAGGCTCCAGTAATGCTGGAGCTTAGGGAGGATGTGAAGTACCTCTTCATCGATATCCCTCTGAGTCAACTCTTGGTCAGAGTGGTAGCACCTGATAGGGTCCTATCTATGAATCAAATAGAACTGTTTGACATTTAAACTGTGTGTAAACAAATTACAAATGCTAAACTGAATTGTTTGGTTTGGTTTCTTTGTTTAATGGCATATCAACCTTTGTAGGTTATTTAATGCCAAATCTATTCTCCTAGAAGAACAGTAGTGGTACAATTTAACCCATAGCTGGGAGGATAAGGGGATTCATACCTTTCCCAAGGGTATTTGCCCGAAAGTGAACGTAATAGCGCGACTGGAGTACGAAATCGTGTACTACGATTCCGCAGTCCATCGCTTTAACCATTACACCACGAGGACACCCCCTGAATTGTTTGAAATTGAACTGTTTAATCATACAACTGTATGTAAACAAATGACTGATATTTAATTGAATTGTTAGTGTTAAATAGCAATACTTAAATATATCTAACAGTGTGCAAACAATTGATTGTTAGTAAAGAGAAGTATTCATAATAGATAAAAATAAGTGAAACCATTTAACAGGGTACAAAAAAAAGAGGTTCCTTTAAAAATGTTATCAATTAAATATGTTTAGAAATTATATATTTTAATATATATATATATATATATAAGAAAGATTTAGCATTGAATAACATACCATGGTTGATATGCCATAAACCCAATCCAAACTAAATTTCATTTATTGACTAATCGATGCCTTCATTTTAATTTCTCTGGGAAGACAGACGGTAATATTTGAATTTTCTAACAAATTTTGAAGGATCAAAATTCAACACAATTTAAAAAAGCTTTTCTGTCTTAGATTGTCAAAAACACATTTTTAATCAATTAGAATCATAAATAAATCAAATCCACTTTTTATCAAATTAGAGCCAACCTACATCTTATAAATAAAGCGATAACATAGATCACCCTTCACTAGATATAGATTCATTTCTATTTCTTCAATAGATTTTCGTCTTTATTTCTCGAGTAAAAATCCAACATTCTATTCCTTCAAGTATGTATTTAATTTCAACATCCTTTAATTATTTTTCGTGACCGAAAACATATCTTATTTTTTACCATATTTTTTCAACAGCGATTCTGCTACTAATATTTCCCACTGCTGATTATCAGCTATCTTACAGTTACATCTTAGCGCTTAAATATACTTTCCATCTACATAGTGATATACTCACACAAAGATCTTTACACACAAGAGTATATTATTGTTGTGGGAACCTTTCCCATCTTACTATAATGGACTCTTCTCACCGTTATTAGTACAGAGATTTCGGTGTTAAACGAACAGTACGAGACTTCTTACCTTTTCTATGTAACTCTATCTTTCTAGTGTAATATAATCTGTTATCTAATATCCGTGTTTGTGTTTTCATTAGTGACTCTTTCCGGAGCCACAACAATTATCTAGATTTGAAATAATGTAAACTGCTATTAATTTTCTTGTTGAAATCAGATCAGTGTTTTTAACGCTCGATTTATTTCGTTTCTTTACCAGAAACATTCTTACTTTTGTTGCTTATTAACAAACTTTTCACTCAAGTCGAAGAAATAAAATTTATTGAATTTATAGAACTTTGTTTTATTCAACCATTTACACACTTTCCGTTGCATAGTGAATTGCCTTCTTGAATGAATTTTACGATTCTTTTCATTGGTTTGATTGACAGTTCTTTTGTTGGAACTGTAACCTTTTAATTAGTTTTGGTTTGTATGGGTTTTATGGCATATCAATCTTTGTTGGTAATTTAATGCTAATTCACTTTTATACAAATAAACAGTTCTATTTCGAACAATTCAGTATAGTATAAGTACACAGTTTAATAGTCAAAAACATTTCTATTTCAAGCTATTCAGTTTAGTCAAACAGTTCTAATTCATCCAATTCAGTTTAGTATAAGTATAGTTTTTGTTTACACAAAATTAAATGTCATAACAGCTCTATTTCAAACAATTCAATTTAGTGTAAGTACAGTTTCAATGTCAAAATAATTCCATTTCAAACAATTCAGTTTAGCATAAGTACGCAGTTTAAATGTAAAAACAGTTCTATTTCAAACAATTCAATATAGCATCAGTTATCATTTTCAATGTCAAAACAGTTCTATTTCAAGCAATTCAGTTTAGCAAAAGTATGGTGTTTAGTTCTATTTGACCCATAGATAGGACCCTATCGGGTGCTACCACTCTGAGCCAGAGTTGGACTGGGATCTATTGCATTAAAGGGTTACTCCGTATTCTCCAAAACTCCTGCATTACTGAAACCACACTATCAGAATGTTTAGTGTTATATCTAGGACACTCGTTGGGGTGGGGGTCTTACTCTTCTGCAGAGTGACAATCGGAGTATTCTACAGCCCCAGCCGACTGGGCAATCCTTTCAATTAGGTATGTTTTGCTGAGGTCTATAAGAACTGATAACTTTAGACCGATTTGCATATGAAGGCTTCAGGTGGTTTTTATTTTAGAAATACAAACTTCCCCGTCTTCACATAATTTTTCCCTTAATATACGATTGATTCAATCCAGTTTGTTTATTGATTCTTTTAATAATGTGATTCAAGATCTGTTTTTCAGTTGAGTTTCTTTCTCTTAGATTGGTTGCCAAACCAAGTCTAATAAATTAATAAAATAAACCAACCAACCAACCCACACACACACACTCACACACACACATATATATATAATTGATGAATAGATCTTAACGGCATTTCAACCCATCAAGGGAAATACGCTTATTGCACGTTTATATTTACACTTCTTAGTTTTTTAAGAAGATTTTTGTACACAAATAAGATTAATTTGTACACATACTAATACTAAGTAAGTAAAGGTACCCGAAAGCTCCATTTTCAATAGCTACTACATCGAGGTGTAGGGGAGGGTGCTACTCCTTTCCCAGGATTGCTCCACTTTACCCTTGATACATCCCTTATATGCCTGAGTGCAAAGCAAGGAGGTATCAAATACCATTTTAAAAGTCTTTAGTATGACGCGCCCTGGGATTGAACCCAGGTCTCCCAGACCATTGGCAAACACTGTACCTACTAGGCTAATGAGCCGTTTATACACATACTAATAATTTATACTAATAATGTTGTTTCAAGTAACTATTTTTTCTTAATAATAATAATTTGTTTGTAGAGTTGTATACTTTCAAGTAACTAATAATAAACGATTATAGCTTCATGTAACTATTCTCAATACAAATAATCTAGTTATATGTCATCAAGTATTTTTATCTAATACAAATAATTTCCTCACACTTAAATAGTTTCGAGTATTCCTATCCAGTACTAATAATTATATAGTTTCAAGTAACTATTTTTGTTTAATAGTAATTACTTCTTTACACACTGTTATATGGTTTCAAGTACCTATTTCTTTTTTTAAAGTAATTTTTATTTGTTTGCAGACAGTTACATTCGTTGTAGTAACTAATAATAATCCTTATTTAACCATTATATCTTCAAGTAACTATTCTCAATACAGATACTCTACTTATATGTCATCAAGTATTTTTTATCTTATACAAATAATTTCCTGGGGGTGTCCTCGCGGTTTAATGGTTAAAGCGATGGACTGCGGAATCGTAGTAAGCGATTTCGTACTCCAGTCGCACAAGTATGTTCATTTACGGGCAAATACCCTTGGTAAAGGTATGAACCCCCTTATCCTCCCAGCTATGGGTTAAATAGTACCACTACTGTTCTTCTAGGAGAATAGCTTTGGCATTAAATAACCTAAAAGGGTTGATATGCCATTAAACAAGCAAACCAAACCAAACCTTGATATGTCACAATCGCTTTCTGACTAATACCCTTGGGAAAGGTATGAATCCCCTTATCCTCCCAGCTATGGGTTAAATAGTACCATTACTGTTCTTCTAGGGGAATGGCTTTGGCATTAAATAACCTACAAGGGTTGATATGCCATTAAACAAAGAAATCAAACCAAACATTGATATGTCACAATCGCTTTCAGACTAATACCCTTGAGAAAGGTATGAACCCCCTTATCCTCCCAGCTATTGGTTAAATAGTACCACTACTGTTCTTCTAGGAGAATGGCTCTGGCATTAAATAACCTACAAGGGTTGATATGCCATTAAACAAAGAAATCAAACCAAACCTTGATATGTCACAATCGCTTTCAGACTAATACCCTTGGGAAAGGTATGAACCCTCTTATCCTCCCAGCTATGGGTTAAATAGTCCCATTACTGTTCTTCTAGGTGAATGGTTTCGGCATTAAATAACCTACAAAGGTTGATATACCATTAAATAAAGAAACCAAACAAACCAACCAAATAATTTCCTCGTATGGTTTCGAGTATTTCTATCTATTACTAATAATTATCGAGTCTGACCAACTATTTACCGAGAACTGGGAGAACTGATGGATTTCAGCTTTTCACAGAGTAAAATGCAAATACCTTCGTCCAGAATTTGAACTCGGATCACCGATTCTATTACACTAAGCCTCTTCCCCCAAAATACAGATTCTTCATTTTGTTCTCAAATTCATAATGATGTTAGGAAAATAAAGAATGTTAATTTTTTGTTGCTTCAGTACTGCTGCACATGAATTGTATTTGCAAATCAAAAGCCCCGCATAATTTGTCTCTTTAGCGGAGAAGGTCTTTTATCCTTCCCGCCTAAAATGATATGCCTAAAGTTTTTACTTAAGGAACATAAAAACAAAAAACGCCGTTCATTCTTTAAATTTAATTACTTTGAAGCGTTCCTTTGATTGTAAACTGTTCACCATTATTGATTAATTCCCCTGTGTTTTCACATCAGCACAATTTCCCGCGAAATTTGTTTTCCTTCTTTTTACCAAGAAGAAAAGATATATAAAAAAGAAAAGACCAAAAAAGAAGAAGAAAAAAAAGAAAAGAAACTTTTCAACAAGTAGAACTCCATTCATTTTCGTCAAAACTTCAACTCATTTGATACTATGATAATTTATTTTTTCATTTGATCTTTCGATAAACAGATACTGGACATTTTGTCTTTTGTTTTCGCTTTGAATTTTTTTGACGTTTGATGGGGACTAAAATTTATATACAGTCGGATCCTACTGTCTATGAACGCAGGTTCCAATTGAGTATAAATAATTAAACAGAATAAAAAATAAACGAAAAATAAATGAAATGAATAAACACACACACACACACACACACACACACACACACACACACACATATATATATATATATTTCTTTAAGAAAAAACCAAAGACCGGTTAATTTAGGATTATGAATTTATTTCCATCCTGTTTTTCAGTTTCTGGTGTAAACCAAAAACACGAAGAAAAATATCACAGGACTTCTTCAGATCCAATGGATAAATAAAACAGAATAGACACAGGGGGGGGGAAGAGTTTAAGGAGTTACCTCCTCGTTTTATTGAATTTCCGTTTTTTTATTTACCTATTTATTTTATTTTCAAATTTCTTCCGTCAGTTATAATTACGGTAATTTAAGTTTTATTTATTTGTTTAATTTATTTTCTTTTCATGTTAAGTTCGATAATTAACTTTTAAGAGAAATATTAACGCTTATATATATATATATATATATATATATATATATATATATATAATTGATTAATTCATTTTAACGGTATTTCAGTCCATTAAGGGAAATTCATTCATTGAACATTTGTATTTACATTTTTTGCTTGTTACAGTGTTTGCCAATGGCCCGGAAGACTTGGGTTCAATCCCAGGTCGCGTCATACCAAAGACTCAAAAATGGTACTAGATGCCGCATTGCTTAAAACTCAGCATGATGAGGTAAGGATTAGGAGTGGAGCAATCCAGCGAAAGGAGTAGCGCCCTGCCCTACACTTTGGTGTAGTAGCTATCGAAAAGGGAGCCTTCGGGTCACCCTCGACTATGGTTGCCAACTTTACTTACTTTACTATTATCAGTGTTATGTGGAAAAATATGCCGATAGCGACTCGTGAGATTTGAACAGTGATCTCTGTGCTTGTGGAGTTCACGTGACAAGAAATGGTGAATATATAAATGGGTCAGTCAGAGGTCTGACGAGAGACGAGTAGAGAGACTCGTGCGTATACAAAATAGATATGAAATGTAACTTTGCGAGTTAGTATTGTTTAATATTCCATACTCGGTATTCAGCATCAGACAAGAGTGAAGAAATTTTAAAAATCAAAATTCAAAATTACCCCCCCCCCTCTCCACCGCCGCACGGAACATTACAAAAGTGGCGACGAAGAATTAGTTTCGAACATTTTAAAAAGTAAAGTTGGCGACCGTAGTCGAGGGCGACCAAAAGGCTCCCTTTTCAATAGCTACTACACCGAGGGGTAAGAGAGGGCGCTACTTCTTTCCTTGGATTGCTCCACTTTACTCTTGATACGTACCTTATATTGTGAGTGGAGGTGCCCGTAGGAAATGGGCACGGCGGCACGAGTTCAAATGCTGGACGAGACTGATTGCATTTCACATTACACGAATACCCTTGTGAAAGGTATGTATCCAATTATTCTCCATCCAGCTAAGGGTAAAATAGTAGGGCAGACAAGGTTCTTCAGCCTTAGTGAGGCAACTAGTCTAGGAGAAGGAAAACTCTGAATTCAAACCTGTTAAACTCCGCTTAAAAAATGACCTTATGTCATATCCTGCCCGGGCGGAGGGATTGGTAAATATCTATATTGTGAGTGTTAAGCAAGGAGGTATGAAGTACCATTTTTAAAGTCTTTGGTATGACGCGACCTGGGATAGAACCCAGGTGTCCTGGACCATTGGCGAACACTTTACCCATTTGGATAATGAGCCGGTTTCGAACATTACAAAAATTAGTTATTTGAAACTATGCAGCTGCGTGCAAATTATTTGTATAACATTAAAACACTTGATGAATAGAATTATTAGTGTTAGATGGGAATACTTGAAACCATTAAACTGTGTGCAAAAAATGAGATCTTACAACTCGTTTAAAATAATTTATTCGCTGACAAATCACGCGTGCACACACACACACACACACACACACACACACACATATATATATATATATGTGTGTGTGTGTGAGTGTGTGTGTGAATATATTTGTTGCATATTGACCTTTTACCGAGCCGTCAATCAGAAATGCACCAGTGTAAATAAGCGGAAGATCACGCGATCTAATCGTAAGTTGTAGGCGTTATAAAATAAAATATCCTGATGCCCGCTTGTCAGTTGGGTCAGTTACAGTCAATGAGGGCCGAGTCAGAGCCAGCTTACAGTCACAGAGAGCGCCCTGCTGGGGTATGAGGCCCACACCGGGGCTCTGGTTGAGCATCCCCGGCTGAGAAGCAGAAGAAGCAAGTTGGGTATTGAAGATAACACAGCGTGCTATGGTCAAGAGAAGAAGTTATGGGTCAATATATCAATCTATCTTAATCTGTGATAGTCTGTCCTTGTCTCTGTCCGTCAGTCTCTCACTGAGTACTGAAGCTTTGATTCCCAGAAGAATAAAGATTTATATTTTTATAGACAAGCGTGGTGGTTTCTTCTCTCATCCTTCAACCACTATATAACATATTTACCTACCTCTCCCCACGAACAGGATGCGATAGAAGGTCATTTTTTAAGTGGAGTTTGAATACAGAATTCTTATTTCTCCTTGATCTGTTGCCATAAAGATTGAAATTCAGTCTGACCAACTATTTACCCATAGATGGAAAGAGAATAATAAAATTCAAACCTTTCCAAAGGGTATTAGCATTATAGGAAATTAAAACAGTCTTGCCATGATTTGAACTCGTGTCACCGGGTCCATTTCCTACGACTGTAACCACGAACACCTCCGAACAGATACACATAGACAGAATTCGGCATGAAATAACTGACAAAGAGTGACATATCATAAAACACTAATCAGCAAACAATCATAACGGAGGTGCCCGTGGTGTAGTCGTTATCACCGTAGGAAATGAACACAGCGATACGAGTTCAAATCCAGGACGATACTGATTGCATTTCACATAGCACTAATACCCTTGGGAAAGGTATGAATCCAATTATTCTCCCTCCAGCTATGGGTAAATAGTAGGACAGACTAGGTTCTTCAGCCTTGGTTAGGCAACTAGTCTAGGAGAAGGAAAACTCTGAATTCAAACCTGTTAAACTCCGCTTAAAAATTGACCTTGTGTCATATCCTGCCCGAGTGGAGGGGTTGGGTAAATAGTATCAGCAAACAATCATTGGAGGCAGTTTAGTGTCATACTAGGGTATCCCTTTTTTATGTGTATGTGTGTGTGGGGGGTCTTACCCCCTGCATCGGATACAGTCAGCATATTCTGAGCCTCATCTACAAGGTAGTTATCTATTCATAGGCTTATTAAAGTTCGTGTTGTTAAAATGAACGAGTTTAGTTTGATTGATTGATTGATAACGTTAAATTCTCAGAAATGAAAGGCCAGATAGGTTGATCATTGATTAAGATGAGTGATTAGCCGTTTGTTTACAAACTGCCGCGGATAAATGTCAGTCACACAACAGACTAATTAATGTAATTAAACAATCTTTTAATTAAAATCTGAAAAGAAAATCATATTAGCATTGAAAGAAGAAATGAATGGATACGATAACTAAATTATTATAATATTAAATCTCTGCTTCTTTTGGTATGGCTTGGTTATTTGGTTTAATGGTATATCAACCCTTGTGGGTTATTTAATACCGAATCCTGTTTATGTATCTCATTTAATCTGTGAATAGACTTAAAAAGAATAATCCAAACAGGGTGCTCAATGCACGGTTTATTAATATATATATATATATATATATATATATATATATATATATATATATATATGTGTAGAAAAACTGATAACAACGATCCAAGTGGAAGGAATGATTTATTAACCATCATCAGGGCCATGAGGGGTGATATTAATAATT
Organism: Sepioteuthis lessoniana; assembly: GCA_963585895.1. Classification (NCBI taxonomy): domain Eukaryota; kingdom Metazoa; phylum Mollusca; class Cephalopoda; order Myopsida; family Loliginidae; genus Sepioteuthis; species Sepioteuthis lessoniana. Next base: position 4,670,415 of record OY757935.1, read on the forward strand.
TTAAGTTAACGATGGATGTTTAGAAATGTGAAATACAAAAACCTACGGGAAAATATATATAGTAAGAAAAAGTTGGCCGTTTAACTGGCAAATCAGCGTTTGATGTTTAAATTACGTCATTTGACTTATTAGGAATATTGTATAGAATTATGTACGTTGTTTAACGAGAAAGATTACGAGACAGAAGGAAGAAAAGAAAGAAAGAAAGAACAAAAGAAGAATAAAAAGCATGGAAATTATGAGATATACGGAAAATATTAACTAAGGATGGAATATATTGTAGCTGTTTATATATATATATCTTTTTCTTTAAGAAAAAAACCAAAGACCGGTTAATTCATGATTAAAAATTTATTTCGATCCCGTATTTTCAGTTTCTGGTGTGAACCAAAAACATGAAGAAAAAATTAATACAGGATTTCTTCAGACCCAATGGATAATTAATTAAATTTAAATTTAAATTTAAATTTAAACCCGAATAAATATATATGTATATATATATCACATGCAAAGTAAAATATATCATTAATTAAATGAAAATTAATTGATATGAGTAAAATAAACTTGGCGACCGTAGTCGAGAGCTACCCGAAAGCTCCCTTTTCAATAGCTACTACACCGATGTGTAGGGGAGGGCTCTACTCCTTTCCCTGGATTGCTCCACTTTACCCTTGATACGTTCCTTATATTTAGTGTTAAGGAAGGAGGTATGAAGTACCATTTTTAAAGTCTTTGGCATGACGCGACCTGGGATTGAACTCAGGTCTCCCGGACAATTGGCAAACACTCTACCTACTAGGCCAATGAGCCAGCATTAATACGAAGATCATTAAATAATTTTTCAGACTTTTTTCGTATGTGCACTTTTATTGATAGTACACACATGAAACTCTATTCGCCTTCGAAGTAATCTCCTCCGGCTGCAATGCACTTGTTGTACCGTTCCAACAACTTCTGGAACGCCCCATGGAAGTCCTCTTGTGGGAGCGTGTCAATGACCTTCGTCACAGCCTCTTTTATCTCTTCAATTGTCTCATAAAGACAGCCTCTGAGCTTAGGGAATAACCAAAGCCTCAGGGAGCAAGGTCTGGACCATAGGGAGGCTGACGGACTGTCTTGATGCCCATCTTGGTCAAATAGTCGTAGTACTCGAATATCAGAAAATTTTCAGTGAAATACCATCATTTGGGACAACTCAAACGCGCAAAATTCCAAGTCTGCATAACAGGAAGACCTTGTAAAAAACAAGTAAAAAATTTAATTGTTCAGTCATTTCAGTCTTGTTGGCCCCCCCCCCAAAAAAAACAGTCTCTATAAACATAGAAGTTTTTAAAGAAGCAATGATGGAATTCATAAAAATCTAGAACGAAAATTCAGAAGTGCAGCGACGATTGGATAAAGGGCACTATGAAAAAAAAAAAAAACCAAAAAAAAAAAAAAACAAAGAAAAAAAAACAAAACCGAATTGTTCGAAAAAGTGTTCGAACGATTGGTATTGAAGAAAGAGAGTAAATTCTTTTTCACGGGACTCGGTAAAAAACTCGATCAGTGAACTAAAGTACAGTGCCGAGGTGGAAGTAATTTTTGCGGCATACATTCGCCGTTTTGAAGAGATTTTTCAAAAAGATGGCGCTACATGGTCGGTTGAAAAGAAAATACGTCTGTTTTTCGGAAAATTCGATCAAAGTGAAAAGTATGTTAACTACATACTTCCGAAAAATCCTGGAGAGATATTGTTTAAAGAGATTGTTTTAATTCTGAAAAAAAGTCTTTGGGGAGAAAAGTTCTCTTTTCAATACAAGATGGCAGGGATTAATTCTGACAAAAAAAAGTGGAGAGGATGACTCTAGTTTGGCTGGGATTACCAATCGAGAGTATGAAAAGTTCAAATTAAAAGAACTTGCTCTCTGATATGTTCAAATGTTTGATTTTTGTACCTGGACTGACGGCACCGGAAGATGGCGAAACTGGAACCAGATTTTATTTAAATTAGAACAAAATCCTGAAATCAATCTGCGAATGTCGCAGAAGAATGCAAATGAATAGAAAATCTTTAACTCGACACGGTGAGGACTATTGAACGTGGAATGTCAAAAATAAATGCAGTTAAAAAAACATCAGAAAGAAAAATTTTCCCGTAAAATAAATCCCTGTTATGGCTGTGGTTGGTTGTTCGTTTGGGTTTTATGGCATATCAAATTTTGTAGGTTATTTAACGCCAAATCCATTTTAATACAAATAATCAGTTCTATTTCAAACAATTCAGTTTAGCACGAGTACACAGTTTCATTGTCAAAAAACATTTCTATTTCAAGCTATTCAGTTTATTCAAACAGAGTTAATTTAGTTTAGTATAAGTACAGATTTTGTTTAAACACAGTTAACTATCAAAACAGTTCTATATTAAACAATTCATTTCAGTGTAAGAACAGTTTCAATGTCAAAAACAGTTCTATTTCAAACAATTCAGTTTAGCATAAGCACGTTGTTTAAATGTAAGTACAGTTTGATTGTCAAAATCATTTCTATTTCATGCTATTCAGTTTAGTCAAACAGTTCTAATTCAAACAATTCAGTTTAGCTTAAGTATGCAATTAGTTCTATTTAACCCATAGATAGGACCCTATCAGGTGTTACCATTCCGAGCCAGAGTGGACATGGGAGCAAGGACAATGAAGGGGGTTTCCGCATTCAGCATCACTGGAACCTCACTATCAGATGGTTTAGTGACATATACAGAACACTCATTGGTGGGGTCTTACCCCTCTGCAGAGTGTATTTTACGGCCCAAGCCGACTGGACAATATACAGGGTTAATGTCAAAACAGTTTTATTTCAGATAATTCAGTTTAACATAAGTACACAGTTTAGACGTCAAAACAGTTCTATTTTAAACAATTCAGTTTAGCATAAACGCAGTTTAAATGCAAAAAGCAGTAAACTCAAGAAACCACGGTTTAGTTCTATTTAACCCATAAATAGGAGTCTTATCAGGTGCTACCACTCCGGGCCAGTGTGGACCTGGGAGCGATGGCATTGAAGGGGTACTTCGCATTCCCCAAAACTCCAGCATTACTGGAACCTCACCATCAGATTGTTTAGTGTCATATCTAGGACACTCGTTGGGTGGTTACCCCTCTGTAGAGAAGCAGTTGGCGTATTCTACAGCCCCAGCCGACTAGCCAATGTTATCGCTCTGGACAGATTCATTATTTTAATGAATGTTCCTTTAGAAGGAAAGAATGCTTTAATGGTGACCGAAAGGTCACAAGTAAATGCGTTGCTTAAAGCAAAAAAAAAAAAAAAAAAAGGTGTGTGTGTGGGGGGGGCGTAATGAAAAATACTCTTAACTCAACTAAAACGTAAAATACAGAAATAAAAATGAAAAGCAAGTTTGTGAAAGTTCAAATGAACAAGAAAAAGGTTAAGTTCTAATTAGATACTGGTTCAGATGTAATATTGATAAATAAACCAACTGGGAGGAAAATTGGTAGACCAGCGCTATAAAAGACGGAAAAAATAGCACATGACGTTACACAAAATAAACTAAAATTTGTCGGTGAATTTTATACAAAAGGGAGATTTATGGGAAAAAATTTAAAATCAAAAGGATTCATTATAAATCAAACCCAGAACCTGTTCAGTATGGATTAAAAAGGGTTATTCGACCTTTTGAAACAAACAATAACTTCGTTCTGCTTTTGTGTCAGCGTTAAATCTAAAAAAAAAAAAAATAATGATAAAATTTCCAGAATTTTTTTTCCTGAGGATCTTGGGAGGTGCATAAAAGCTAAAGTGACATTCGAAATTAAAGAGAATGTGACGTCTATTTTTAGGCCGAAAAGAAAAGTACCTTTTACAGCTGAAGCCTCCACTAGTAAAGAATTAGACTGCTTAGAATAAATAGGTGTGTTGACCAAAACGAACTATATTGAGTGGGCAAATTCTACCGTTTACGTGAAAAAGAAAAATAACAAAATTAGGACCAGTGAAGATTTTTTACGGGTTTGAACGATTGTTGTCAGCCAAGTCCGGAAGACATGTTCGTGAAATTGAATGATGGCAAATAATTTTCAAAACTAGGTTTATCGGAAGCATACCTCCAGATTCCTGTCAACGAAGAATGTTCGAAGTGTTTAACTATTTGTAGATATAAGGCCTGTATAAATTCAACTGACTGCCATTCAGAATAAGGATCAAACTAGGCATTTTCAGCAAACGATGGATACGTTATTAAATGACTTTGATTTCGTAATTGCCTACCTTGAGGACATCTTAATTAAGAGTGAAAGCCAAGAACAACATACCGAACATGTTAAAGAAGTTTTTGAAAAAATAAAGCAATATGGTTTACTTGATGAGGGAGGTTCTAAGTTTGATGATGATAGTTAGGAACAATCCAAGCTATTCCTGTCGCAAAATGTTGAAACTTTAAAACTTCATGCATTAGGATAGTTATTTCATGCTTGAATCAATAATTTGGCCAGACGATATCATTTGTGTTTTATGTATGCTTGTTATGGAATAAAAATACTTAATATTAGAAATAGATAGTAATATGAATATATAGTTGGATTTTATGGAGGTGCCCGTCGCAGGATGTGGACACGACGACACGAGTTCAAATCCTGGACGAGCCTGATTGCATTTCACATAGCACTAATACCCTTGGGAAAGGTATGAATCCAATTATTCTCCCTCCAGCTATGGGTAAATAGTAGGACAGACTAGGTTCTTCACCCTTGGTGAGGCGACTAGTCTAGGAGAAGGAAAACTCTGAATTCAAACCTGTTAAACCCCGCTTAAAAATTGACCTTGTGTCATATCCTGTCCGAGTGGAGTGGTTGGTAAATATGATATAGTTGGATTTTATCATTTGTGTCATCCGAAAAAAACTCACGGCTAAAGTTCAACAGATTATTAGAATATGTTTCACTTAATATTATTTGGTAAACTTTTGATATGCTATATTTCACATGTTAACATACTACAGGGTACGGAAGCAAAAATATGATATAATTCTAAAACGTTTTTCTTTTTGGTCTGATAAGTATAATTTTTGAAAATAAACGTGATGAATCTAAATTTTCATGTTTAGCTCTATTATTCTAGCACATTCAAAAAAATAAAATTCAGCCCAATATGAGTGAAAAAGAAAAGAAATGACAGGATTTGCTTAATGCCGAAACCAAGACAAAGTTTCCTTGTCTACCGAATACAAAACCAAAAAAAATGTTTTACAGAAAAAGAGCTTTTTAAGGAAAAGGAGGAGTAGATAACTGATAAAGACACGAAAGGAAGGTTTTGTAACTGCTTTCGCAACTGAGATTAAGAAGAACCCTACAACACCAATAAGAAAGCTCGCCAATGAATTGAAAGTCCATAAGAAAACTGTGAGGACAGCAATTAAACAAGATTTAATCCCAGACCTTAACCCTCTTTATTACGCTAAATGTGGTGTTTTAGAAAACAGTACAAATGCAACTTCCCATTCAAATATTGGTTCAGTTAAGACTGTTATTAAGAAGGAATGGAATATAATGTTTGAACAATTTATTTTAAAGGCATGCAAATCGTTTCGAAGGCGTGTTCATCCCTTAAATGAAAATTAAATAGTTGGAAAAAAAATGATGGTCATATTTATCAAATTTTCTGTTTTACGCCTATCTTCTTATTTTATTGTTTATTTCTTAAAATTAAAATTAATCTTGTTTTATAATAGAGTCGTTTATTACTATACTAGGATATTCTTAATTTTGCTTCCGCGCCCTATATATAGATACAGGTGCCTGAGGTGTAATGGTTATCGTCGGCGGAAATGAACACAGCAACACGAGTTCAATCCTGGGCGAGACTGATTGCATTTCACATAGCACTAATACCCTTGGGAAAGGTATGAATCCAATTATTCTCCCTCCAGCTATGGGTAAATAGTAGGGCAGACTAGGTTCTTCAGCCTTGGTGAGGCGACTAGTCTAGGAGAAGGAAAACTCTGCATTCAAATCTGTTAAACTCCGCTTAAAAATTGACCTTATGTCATATCCTGCCTGAGCGGAGGGATTGGTAAATATGTATATATACATACAGGCAAATTCAATCACGGTCTCTGTTTGTTTACTAAATAAACTTTTATTTCCTGTTACAAATTTGTCATAGGACAGCAGCATATTTCTTACTAGATTGCCCTGACTACAGTGACCATAGATAGATAGATATATAGATAGATAGGTTTGGGTTGGTTTGATTTTATGGCACATCAACCATAGTCGGTTATTTAATGCCAAATCCGGTTTATTCATATATATTAGATATGTATGATTTGTAAACATAAGTCAATAAAGTTAAATAGTTCTAAGTATAACTATGTATCACTAACAATTCAATTAAATATCAGTCATTTGTTTACACACAGTTAAAGGATCAAACAGTTCTATTTTAAACAATTCAATTTAACATGTCATTTGTTCGCACTCAGTTTAAATGGTCAGTTTTATTTGACTCATAGATAGGATCAGGTGCTACCACTCCGGGCCAGAGTGGGCCTGGGAGCAATGGCAATGAAGGGGGACTTCGCATTCCCCAAATCTCCAGTAACGTCACCTTCAGATTGTTTAGTGTCATATTTAGAACACTCGTTGGGTTGTCTTACCCCTCTGCAAAGATGCAGTTGGTGTATTCTACATCCCCAGCCGACTGAACTGGATAGATAGATTGATAGATAGATAGATCGATATTCTATAGTTGTCTGTGTTGGACGACCAAATGGACTTTGATTTTTGCTGCAAATTTGTCCGTGGACAGTCGCATATTTTTTCATAGATTGTCTACACTAGAATACCCATTGATAGAGAGATAAATTAATTGATTTTATCACTGTTAGCTGATCAAAAAGTCTTTTATTTCTTGTTAAAAATTTGTCTGGGGCCAGCCACATATGTCTTTATAAATTGCCCAGACAAGAATGACCATTGACAGACCGATAGATAGATAGATAGAAAGATAGATAGTGATTATATCACTGTCTCTGTTGGTTAACGAAATAGAATTTCATTTCCTGTAAGAAATCTGTCAAAGGCCAGTTGCATATATTTCATAGATTGCCCTGGCTTGAATGACGATTGACAGGGACAGATTCTATTGCTGTCTAACCAACCAACCAAATAGACTTTGACTTTCGCTGCAAATTTCTCAAGGGTCAGCTATATATTTCCTCATAGAGTGATAAGACTTATTTAATTGTCGTGAAATTTGCATTCGACATAAAATGGTTGGAGAGTTATATCAGGGTGTTTAGAATAAACCGATATTATCCTCCTAAAAACACTAAACTGCATTTAATGTTTCTGGAGAGCTGGAGGAGTGTAGAGTCATTCTTTATACTCCCAGGTCCACTCTGACCCAGAGTACCTGTTAGGCTTCCATCTGTGGGTCACATAGTCTGTTTAAAAAATTTTCGTGTAAAATTGGAATACTTTATACCAGGGTGATGCGACAGGTAGCCCGTGGGCCATAAGCCTGCCCGCCAAACAAGCCAGTGTAACCATCCATATTTACCAACTCCTCCACTCAGGCAGGATATAATACAAGGTCAATTTTAAGCGGAGTTTAACAGTTTTGAATTCAAAGTTTTCCTTCTCCTAGACTTGTTGACTCACCAAGGCAGAAGAACCCAGTCTGCCCTACTATTTACCCATAGCTGGAAGGAGAATAATTGGATTCATACCTTTCCCAAGGGTATTAGTGCTATTTGAAATACAATCAGTATCGTCCAGGATTTGAAATAATCATGTATAAATCTTTAGTATTTCTTGGGAATCCTTGAAACCTTACAACTGTGTGCAACGTATTTGAGCAAGGTAGGGGAGAAACCAAACCATGATTCCAGTAAAAACACCCCATGGTCTTGTAGCCAGATCTGCACTAAAATGTTTTCATCGATTGACTGATTTTAACGGCATATCAACTCGTCTGGGATTATTCTATGCCTAGATGTTAGGGAATTGCGTACTGTGTGTGTTTACATTTTTTTGTGTTGTCGTTTAAGATTTTATTCATTTATTTTTGATATCTCGTTTTAAAGTGTTGAGAAGTATCCCCTACAGATGGACTCGCACTCATGTGACATATACCGACTAAGCTCTCTTTTGCGCAGTCTCGGTTTAGTCTCAGTTGGGCACGGATCTGGACGAGTGTTGGCTGTTAACTCACCATTTCCTCCGGCCTTAGGGGGCCGTCCCCCAGGCTTTTACCCTCTTAGTGGGGGTTGGGTTTATTGCCTGGCACCTGACGCGGAATGCCGACAGGGCCGTTGGTATTTTTAGAAAATGCCGGGCGCGTGTGGGCTCCGGTCCTGCGCTCAGACCCACTTAAAAAGCCTTGTACCGCACTTGCCCGTTTTGTGGGGTGTGCAACAAATACCCTCGGAGCAGTTTCAGCGGGCCGTCACCAAAAACGGTAATATTCATGATTGTGTTAAGCTGAGGAGGCGTTTCTCCCAGCTCTCGTTTATCAATGTATTATTTTCTTTCAATATATTTCTTATCACACATTTCCGAGTCGTGTTATCATTTGAACCTCCCCTTGACCCTAACATAAAGATACAGCAAAATCTTCAGATATAGTTTCTAAATAATTACTTTGTATGGCACTGGACATGTTTACCCAAAAATCCCAAATCAACGAATTCTTCTAAACAAAATCATAATAACGTTGAAATAAGAACATACAGAATAAACTCTTCTTGATAAAACCCACGCTAGGAGAATAGAGTAATTTACAAAGCTCTTTTGCTTCGATGAGGCACAAGGCCGAATGAATGGGGCGCCCAATGAGACTCGAACTCACTCGTGTAGGTTTGCTAGTCTAGCTTGCTAACCGTTACACCACCAGAGGTGCCCAAGCTAGGAGAATAGAGTAATTTACAAAGCTCTTTGCTTCGATGTGGCACAAGGCCGAATGAATGGGGCGCCCAATGAGACTCGAACTCACTCGTGTAGGTTCGCTAGTCTAGCTTGCTAACCGTTACACCACCAGAGGTGCCCAAGCTAGGAGAATAGAAATCAGCTTTCAAAAAGTCAAGAAAAGAAAAAGTCACTGTATACTAATTGTGCATTGGTCACACTAGATTTACATTCTTCTTCATATTCAAATCAGAGGAAAAATCATTGTATATAGCATACCAATATTGTGAAACATTTTCTTTTAGAATGGAGAGATTTAGTATTAGTCACAAAAGACCTACGCATTTCTTTATTTGCAAACAACAAGAACAACCATAATATATAGCATGTCAAACACCCAATAATTTTAAACCTTTTCTCATAGAATGCGGAAATTTAGCTCTCATTTAACTTTTTTCTTTCAACACAAACAATATGGAGGACCTATTTGAAAATGTCGACACAGAAGACATTTTGTTGTTCTTGATTGAAATAAAATCATACCAAAAGTTATAAAATATTTTGTTAACATGTTATGCTTTACATATTGGCCTGTCAACTTTTTCTATCGCAAATTTGTCGCGTCATCATATTCTTTATCGATTGCCTGGACTATATGTACTATGGCCATATACATGAATATGCGAAATGTACATGGGACGTTCATTACATATATACATAGAACATAGGAATCTCGAAACACGAAAACACGTAACGACCTCTTAGTTCAGGTATGAAACTTTTTATTACCTTTGAGTTTAAAGGTTCTTCGACATAAAGGGTGAGGCACAATCTTTCTATCCTGGCTTTTTCATCTGCCCACCCCCAACACGTGTGGCACCCGCCACAAAGCTCTCCGCGAGCAAGCAAAAACCAACCGTCTTCCCCCGAGGCAGGTCTCATCTCAACTCGCACTGTGTTATCCCCGTTTCCCATCTCGGGCTATTGTGACATCTCTGAGTGACACGTCCGCTCTGCGCGCACACGTGAACACCTGTTTTAATGTTGCACCTAACTAACCCATGTGCTGAGCCAAAAGGTTCTTAGCCTAACTAAACCCAAAGGCATGGAACGAATTCCCTCGGCCATTATGTTACATATATCAGTTGTCGTGAAAATTGTCGCAACAAAATAGTTGGAGAACCTTGTAAACTAATTTGTACAATGAATCTTCTTATGGACAATAGGAATCTCATACTTTGCTACTTAATATTGTTGTAGACATAAAGTTGATATATCTGATTCATCAATGCTGACTGTTGAGATGGTTGTCTGGGAAACACTCACATCTGCTGACTCATTGTAGCAAACCTAAAGTTTAACGTAATGGGGAATATTCACACAGGATGATGTTAAAAACATAAGTGATAGTTTCCGGAAATGTTAATAATACGCGATGAAATAAAATTTTCCAAGTGCAATCTGTAATTGGATCAGGGGGGTAAATATAGGATTGACTTAAATCAAAAAGTATCGTGACTAACACTAAAAGACAAGTGAACAATTAAGCAATCTATCATAATTTAATAGATGTCCGTCCATCCGTCCTTCCGTCCTTACATCATACACTCCGCCATTTTCGACTTGATTTCAACCAATCTTTCTGAAGTTATAAAAATCATGCCTGAAAAGATTTCAAACCCTACATGATGATTTTGCAAAGACAGGTTTTTAGATGGAGGTCTGTCACTTACCCTCCCTCTCTTATTGTCCATCGCGTCTCAAGCCCAAGACCGGTAACCCACTCTCTTGGTAATCATTATTAGATGCAGATGGCTTTTGAATTTTTTATATAAACTTAAACCCTCTATGTTGTGGCTAGGTGTCGAGTCACAAATAAGGAATCCATTTCATATCAACGATCTATTGATTTAAAAAAAAAACTATAGAAATCCACTTAAAATTTAAGTTTATGGTACCTATTCCCAGTCTAAAAAATATGAATTAATAAAATTAAATATCTATTCCAGGTTTTATAGGTTTTGCAAGCTATTGAATAACTTCAAATGAACCCAAAGCTTTCTTCCGTATGCCACCCTCAGTGTAAACAAGGCTATAAAACGGTTTTACATTGAAAATCAAAACAAATAAAGCATCCTCTGAATATGAATAATGGTTCTTAATGATTCTAAAAATTTGTTCGTATTTGAGCTCTGACCCATTCTCTTGGTAATCGTTTTAAGAGGCAGATGGCTCTTCACCTCCCTACATGCACTGATAACCTCACATTCGCACCGCTAAGAAGGAATTTATTTCACCCGACGAAGAGATATATAAAAAAAGCTTAATATGATCCCTCCGAGTCAAAATAGTAAAACTAAAAATAAATTCAAAATCGGTTCTAATTTTCTGGCTTTTTCGTGGGTATCTGAAATTTTCAAACAAACCAAAGCCAACTTCCGTACAGTGTAAACAAGGCATTAACATGAGGTAAATTAATGATAAAAACAAATAAAATGTCCTTTAAATTCAATTATCTTAAATTTGTGAGGTTACGCCAATTATTTTTAGGAATGACTATCTTACAACCTGTATTTGATAGAGTTTGGTCGGTGGTTGGTTGGTTGGTTTTTATGGCATATCAACCCTTGTAGATTATCTAATGCCGAATTCTGTTCATGCTAGTACCAAATATATATGATTCGTAAACGAATAGTTCGTAGGTAACATTTTAAACAATTCAGTGTTTTTTTTTTCTTTTCAAACAGTTAAATGGTTTTGTGACGCAAAAGGTTTACTTTTATCCCAGAACGGGGTTTTATTTCACACGTGTGAGGACGGGGCAGGTTGGCACTTGATCCCTTATAGAATAAGTCCTCGTTCAGAGTTTTTCTCTCAGGCATATAAGAACTGGCATATTATGTGAGGGATTAATTTAGGGCCAGACTGACCACCGCTGGCAAGGGGTTCCAAATTTCACACTATCCACACACCCACCAGGCCGCTTTCCTTCCTTCCCCTAGACAATGGAAGAATATGGACCTATAGGTTTAGTCGTAATAATATTATATTGTAGTAGTCGGCAACTCCGGTTTCCCGTGTGATATTTTAAAGGAATTAATAGGACAACTCTAAGCAAGATAATATAAGGCGAGTAGAAGCGGAAAAGGAAATGTGACTCAACAAATTCGTTGCAGAACTGCAAAGAACAACATAGACCACGTGGTAGCATTAAAAATACAGGAATCCTTTACTATACAAAGAGATACAATTTCAAAGTGTCAAATATATAATAAATGGACAGTCCACGAATATAAATGTCTTTTCTTGACTTTTGTTTTTCTTCAAATTGAGAGAGAGAGAGAGAGAGAGAGAGAGGGAGAGAGAGAGTGAGTGATATATAAAATTTGGGTATAAAGGATAAATAGCCCCAAAGTTACTTATCTTATTTTTCGACGGGGTTCCACTGGAGAATCTTTCTTCTTTCACAGGCTAATAGACTTTATTCTATTTTTTTACACTGGCTTGAAGAACCTGGGGTCCCTCGTGTCTCAGATATTCTTTTGTCTTCAATCCGGAGTAAATGGCTATGGGTCTGTCTGCCACGAGCCCTGCTCAAAAACTAACTTTCTTATTATTTACTTCCGCTGAGGGGAAGGAGTCCCCACTTCCGTTTTGGGGTCCCAGCCAATCATTTGGCTTCTCTCTTCTCCTCCCTTCCGGTGTCCGGCGACCTGAGGTTACTAAGTACCAACACCTGTTGATATCCCCTCTGGGACATACATTCTTTCTTAACGGTCACATTTTTGACGGGTTGCCACTGTTCATTCCAACGGGAGGATAGTATTAATCATTTCTATCGTCTCCGTGGGATATCACGTGACAGTTTCAAGTATTCCAATGAGACACAAATAATTTTATTTAGTATTAATCATTTGTTTGTACACAGTTTTATGGTTTCAAGTATTGCTATCAAACACAAATAGTTCTATTCAACATTGCTTCTTTATTTGCGTTTAATTAATTCATTTCAAGTATCGCTATGTAAAAATGATAATTCAGTTTAAGATGAGTCCTTTGTTGGCGAACAGTTAAATAGTTAAACAGATGGGACCCTATCAAGTACTACAACTCCGGACCCGGATGGACCTGGGAGTATTGGCACTGAGGGAATACTTTATATTCCCCAAATCTCGAAGACTGAAGCCTCACCATCTAATGGTTTATTGTCATATCTAGAACATTCGTTGGGCAGTGGGGGGGGGTTTACCGCTTTGCAGAGATGCAGCTCCAGTCAACTGGGCTTTTATGTATTTTAGTTTCTTTATTTAAGGGGATACCAATCTTCGTGGGTCATTGAATGCCAAAGCCATCATTCTAGAAGAATAGCAGTGATCGCATTTTACCTATAGTTTGGAAGATAAGTGGGGGGGGTCGTACCTTTCCCCAAGTATATTAGTCGGAAAGGGAACGTGGCTGGAGTTCGAACTCGCTTACAACGATGTCGCAGCCTAGTGCATTTGCTACTATGACACAGAGACTCGCCCTCAGTGACTGGTATTATATCTGTATCAAATGAGTTTTCATATATATATATATATATATATATATATTAAACCCCTCCTCATGTGCAGGATGTTTCACAAGGTCAACTTTTTTAGTGGAGATTAACAGGTCTCTGCTTCACTACTTAGTGGAGAGTCAATTATTGGATTTCTACCTTTTAGAGTGTTCGCCAATGGCATTGGAGACCTAGGTTCAATCTCAGGTCGGGTCAGACCAAAGACTCAAAAATGGTACTTGATGCTGCCTTGCTTAATACTCAGCATTATAAGGTAAGGATCAAGGGTAAAGTGGAGCAATCCAAAGAAAGGAGTAGCGCCCTCCCCTCCACCTTGGTGTAGTAGCTATCGAAAAGAGAGCCTTTGGGTCAGCCTCAACTACGGTCGCCAACTTTACTTACCTTTCTCAAGAGAAACGTGAAATGCAAGCAGCCCGACCAAGGTTTGAACTCGGATCGCCGTGTCCATTTCCTTATACGATCGCCATTACAACTCGGCCAACAACCTGATTTTTCACATATAATCAGTAAAATATTAATTTTACATTTTTAGTTGTGTTAAACTTTATCGGGATAATTTAATGAATATATCAAAAGTTAATTATTTTATTTATTAAAAGTTCAAAATGTTAACTATTAAGAGTTTTTATGGCATATCAGCTCTTGTAGATTATTTAATGCCAAATTCTTTTTATTTGTTTGGGTTTTAGGTATATCAACCTTTGTAGGGTATTTAAAGCCGAATCCATTTTGATACAAATGAGCAGTTTTATTTTAAACAATTCAGTTAAGCATAAGTGCACAGTTTAATTGTCAAAAATATTTCTATTTCAAGCTATTCAGTTCAGTTAAGCAATTCTAATTCAGCTAATTCAGTTTAGTATAAGTACAGATTTTGTTTATACACAGTTAAATGTCAAAAACAGTTCTATTTCAAACAATTCAGTTTAGCATAAGTACGCAGTTTACATGTCAAAACAGTTCTATTTACAGCAGTTCAATTTAGCATAAGTACGCAGTTCAAATATAAAAACAGTTCTATTCCAAGTAATTCAATTTAGCATAAGTACGCAGTTTAGTTCTATTTGAACCATAGATAGGACCCTATCAGGTGTTACCACTCTGAGCCTGAGTGGACACGGGAGTGATGGCAATGAAGGGGTGCTTCGCATTTCCCAAAGCTCAAGCATTACTGGAACCTCACCATTAAATTGTTCAGTGTCATATCGAGCACACTCGTTGGTGGGGTTCTTAACCCTCTGCAGAGGTGCAGTCGGTATATTCTACAGCCTCAGCCAACTGAGCCACCAGGACACTCTTTGGGGGTGTCTTACCCCTCTACAGAGAAGCAGTCGGTGAACTCTGCAGCTCCCCCCTCAACCAACTGGGCAAGCTAAATTCTGTTCATACTTGTATTAAATAACCGGTTACAGGTAATGTGCCATCCAGTACAACTTATTACCTTACTTGTATATATGTGCATCGCTAAGTAACACTCCCGTTGACCTGAGAGGCACTGTGAAAGGAAATTGCTTGCCGCGATGACTCGAAGATCTGAAAAAAGATTACGGACTTATCATATAACGCAATGAAAGTTGTGTACTATTTATAGATAGAATTTTTTGTTCAATTTGATTTTTATTGCGCTTCAGTCTTATCTACTGCCCAAACAATCATTAGAAACAAACAAAAGGGTTACGAGGATCATTAAATAAGTTTCCAGACTTTTTTCGTATGGGCACTTTTATTGATAGTACACACATGAAACTCTAGTCCCCTTCAAAGTAATATCCCCCGGCTGCAATGCACTTGTTCTACCGTTCTAACAACTTCTAGAAGACCCCATCGAAGTCCTCTTGTGTGTGCGTGTCAATGGCCTTCGTCATAGTCTCTTTCATCTCCTCAATTGTCTCATAACGACAGCCTCTGAGCTTAGGGAATAACCAAAAGTCACAGGGAGCAAGGTCTGGACTATAGGGAGGCTGAAGAACTGTCTTGATGCCCATCTTGGTCAAATAGTCCGTGACAAGGATGGAGTTGTGGACTGGTGCATTATCCTGGTGGAAATGCCACTGAGCTGATTTGAAGAGTGCTGACCTCTTCCGACGGAATCTCTTCATGAACTCTCTTAAAACCTCAACATAGTAACCCTAACTCTAACCCTTTGGCCAATGAACTCTGGTGTATTGACTTCCTTACTCCTCCTACACCTCTCATCATCCCTCACTGATCCCTGCCTTCCTTGAATCTCTGACGCCACTAAAAAACTGATGCTCGATTCATGCAAGATGGTCAAAAAGCAGTCTGAAGCATTCCATACGTTTCTGTGGCATATTTTCCAAGTGTAAAGCAGAATTTTATTGCATATCGTTCTTCTAAAGTATCCTCACGTCCAGATTGCATTTTTGCAATTCACCAGCTGTGACAATCAGGCTTTAGTAGGGTGTATTCCAATTGCTACTGTAGCTGTTCTTATGAACCTGAAATCATAAAAATTGGTCAGTCATCTCGTTAGATGTATAGCAATAAGATACTGAATTTTTAAGAGTCTACAACAATTTTAAATGCCTGTACCAAAAAGGTCTGTAAACTTATTAAAAGCACCACGTACTTTTTAGCCAATAGTTGGGAGGATAAGGGTGTTCATGCCTTTCTCGAGGGTATTAGTCCAAAAACGAACGCAATAGCACAATTAGAGTTCGAACTCTTTTATTACAATTTTGCAGTCTTGTACGTCAGCCACGACGCAACATGGACTCCCTTCTAGATTTCTTTGAAGATATCTATACTGTTAGCATATCGGAAAAAAACAGCTTACTGAATTGGGTTATCGCAGAATTGCTTTTCGGGGTCACATGATTGAAAAGAAATCGACCTATATACGAGGTATTAATGTCTCTCAATCGTGCTAAATAAAGCGAACCTAAATCGAGTCGTGTCAATGAATCAAGATTTAGTGTTTCAGACTTGAAAGTCATACCATCAAGATCTTTATTCTACTTCCGTGTTTATTAATTATTATAAAGGGTGCGTGGTTTTAAGTTACAAGATAATCTTCCACTCAATACACAAAAAGATCAAATGCAAAGATATAAACATTACAAATGGTATGTGATATATATATATACATATATATATATATATATATATATATATATATAATTCAGCAAATGAAAATGATTCGTCACAAATTCATTTTTCGTTTCTTTTTTTATATCATATCAACACTTTTAATAGCTATTTTGAAAACTTTCTAAAAAAAACTTTTCTTCACAAAAACAATTGCTACAAAGAAATATTCCTATTTTCCTTAACATATTAGTGCATCTTTTCCCCCCTCTCTCTGTCTATATATATATACATATATATATGTGTGTGTGTGTGTGTGTGTGTGTTTATGTGTGTGTGTGTGTGTGTGTGTGTGTAGGAAACATTACTTTCAGAGCCTTCTTGGTGTTTGTACGGGTATTTGTGTGTATATGTGGGTGTATCAAGTTTCTCATTTGTTCGAGTTTATATATATATATATATATATATATATATATATATATATATATATATATATATATATGTATATGTATGTATATATATATATCAATATATATATATATATATATTGATTGATTGAATATATATATATATATATATATATATATTGATTGATTGATTGATTGAATATATATATATATATATATATATATATATATATAGATTGAATAATAACTTATATATATATATATATATATATATTGATTGATTGAATATATATATATATATATATATATATATATATAGATTGAATAATAACCTATATATATATATATATTGAATATATATATATATATATACATATATCTATATATCTATATATCTATATATATATATATATATATATATATATATATATGTATATATATATATATACACTTTAAGAAAAACAACGAAACCGGTCACATCGGATTATAAATTTATTTCAATCCTGTTACGCATACTCATCGGAAACAAGAATACTATATATATATATATATATATTGATTGAATATATATATATATATAGATTGAATAATAACTTATATATATATATATATATATAGATTGATTGAATATATATATATATATATATATATATATATATATATTGAATAATAACTTTCATATATATATATATATATATATATATATATATATATATATATATATATATAAGTTATTATTCAATCCAGGATATCTGGAGTAGGGAATAATTCCAATCAGGACAAATAAAATATTCAAAAATAGAATATCAAATTTAAGTAATCCCGGTAAAGAGCTCAATGTAAATAAAATCCCCAGAGCTAATATATTTTTTCTAAAAAAACAAAAAACAAAAAAACAATCGGTCACATAAAGATAATAAATCTATTTCCACCCTATTAAAACCATCGATATAAATCAATCCTTTAAAAAGATTAATTGAATTAATTAACAGGACTTCTTAAGAAGTGTATATTTTGGCAGCAGGTTATTATTCAAACAAGTTTTGTTAAAGACGATGGAACATTGCTTATTATTTTCAATTTTATTTTTTTCAAGACTCCTTGTTATTTTTCAGGTGTCGGGATCTAGATGGTAAAGGAATTGTCCCATATCTTCTGCCCATGCGCTTTCGACCATAATTTTAGTCGTCATCAGGGGTAGTATTGAGTTGACTGTTGAGTTTTTACTGTTTTAATAATTTGTTGCGTTTTGTTTTGAAGTTGTCGGTTGGAACGTTTTTAGCGTTTTGTTTTAAAACGTTCGGTTGGAAAAATGTTTACTTATAGAGTTAGTGATTTTAGTTATTAAAAATATTTAGAAGTTTTTGTCCGTGTTAAATCCTATTTTATTTATGTTTTTTTTAATGTTTTTTTGCATATTGCTTTTGGGATTTGTAATCGTTTTTTTAATATTTTTTTATATATAATTATTTTGTCATCTGTGAGAATCTTCCGAACATCGGAAGATGTAAGTTGGTTTGTGCTATTGTTGTGCTTTATAATCAAATATTGTTTTATGGCGCTATTTTCAGAAAGGTGATGAGTAAGACGACGAGATAATGTTGTGGTTGTATAGCTAACGTAAGAATTATTTTTGTTTTTCAGGAGCAACTCTCGAAATGAACATATAAATTCATAAACTACATTGGTTTGGTTAAGGTGTATTTTAGCAGAGTTGGTATTATTCTTAACGATAAGGTTTGCTGTTTTAAATCTAGTGTAGTAGATAAGTTTTATTTGTTTTTGTTTTTCGATTGGTTTAATGTGTCTTTTTATAATGTTGGTTATTGCTTGTTTTTCTAATTTGTAGTTCTAGTGCATTTGATTTCTGTAATATAGATTAATTCTGTTAATGTTGTTATTGTTGGTAATGTTATTATTTTTGTTAATATTTTGAAGATATAGTTTTATTTATTGATCAACTAGTTTATTAGGAAAATTGTTATAAATGTGACGGCAAATTCTTTAAAATCCCAAAACGGGACTTTATTTTTGCACGTGTGAAGACGGGGCAGGTTGGCACTTGATCCCTTATAGAATAAGTCCTCGTTCAGAGTTTTTCTCTCAGGCATATAAGAACTGGCATATTATGTGAGGGATTAATTTAGGGCTAGACTGACCGCCACTGGCAAGGGGTTCCAAATTTCACACTATCCACACACCCACCAGGTCGCTTTCCTTCCTTCCCCTAGACAATGGGAGATATGGACCTACAATATTATATTGTAGTAGTCGGCAACTCCGGTTTCCCGTGTGATATTTTAAAGGAATTAATAGGACAATTCTGAGCAAGATAACATAAGGCGAATAGAAACTGAAAAGGAAGCATGAGGTAACAAATTCGTAGAAGACACGGCAAAGAACAACTTCGACCACGTGGTAACATAGAAATACATGAATCCTTTACTATACAAAGAGATACACTTTCAAAGTGTCAAATATATAATGAATTGAACAGTCCATGGACATAAATGTCTTTCTTCTTTTCTGTTCTTTCGTTTTCCTTCAAATTGAGAGAGAGAGAGAGGGTATACAAAATTTTGTATAAGGAAAAACAGTCCCCAAAGTTACTTATCTTATTTTTCGACGGGGTTCTACTGGAGAATCTTTCTTCTTTCACGGGCTAATAGACTTTATGCTATTTTAAACACTGGCTTGAAGAACTTGGGTCCCTCGTGTCCGAGATATGTTTTTGTCTTCTTCACCCGGAGTAATGGCTATGGGTCTGTCTGTCACGAGCCCTTTCCAAATAACTGACTTTTCTTCTCGTTTTTTTCGCCGACGGGAAGAAGGTGCCACTTCCGTTTTAGGGTCTCAGCCAATCATTTGGCTTCTCCCTCCTTCCCCCTGGTGTCCGGCGACCTAAGGTTACTAAGGACCAACATCTGTTGGTATCCCCTCTGTGACCTACATTCTTTCTTAACGGTCAATCTTTGACGGGTTGCCACTGTTCATTCCAACGGGAGGATAGTATTAATCTTATTTCTATCGTCTCCGTGGGATATCACGTGACATAAACAATTATATTTTTGATATATATATATATATAGAGAGAGAGAGAGAGAGAGAAATGTATGTAACAAATGACACAGATATTAACAAACTCGAGATTGATAGATAACGTATGTATATACATATATATATATATATATATAAAGTTAGTCAAGTTGGTTGACAGTAGTTGAAGATGACCCGAAGACTCACTTTTCAATAGCTACTACACCGACGTATAGGGAAAGGCGCTACCCTTTCCCTTGAGTGTCCCACTTACCCTTGATCAATATCTTATTATGCCGAGTTTTAAGAAAGGAGGTATCAAGTAACATTCATTTAGTCTTTGGTATGATTCTATCTGGGATTGAACCACGGTCTCCTGGGCCATTGGCGAATTACTGGCTCATTGCTATAATGGTGAGAGTGTTCGCCAATGGCTCTGGAGACCGTGGTTCAATCCCAGATTGTGTCATACCAAAGAGTAAATAAATAGTACTTGGTACCTCCTTGCTAAAAACTCAGCATTATAAGGTACAGATCAAGGGTAAGTGGAACAATTCAGGTTCAAATGAACGGCTACAGCAGCAATTGGAAAACACCCTTCTAAAGTCTGATTGTCACAGCTGGTGAATTTCAAAAATGCAATGAGGACACTTTAGAAGAACGATATGCAATAGAATTCTGTTTTAAACTTAAAAAAAATATGCCACAGAAACGTATGGAATGCTTCAGACTGCTTTTCGACCATCTTGCATGAATCAAGCATCAGTTTTTGAGTGGCATAAGAGATTCAAGGAAGGCAGGGAGTCTGTGAGGGATGATGAGAGGTGTAGGAGGAGTAAGGAAGTCAATACACCAGAGTTGATAAGACGAAGGTTTAGGGTTAGGATTAGGGTTACTATGTTGAGGTTTTAAGGGAGTTCAGGAAGAGATTTCGTCGGAAGAGGTCAGCACTCTTCAAATCGGGACAGTGGCATTTCCACCAGGACAATGCACCAGTCCACAACTCCATCCTTGTCACAGGCTATTTGACCAAGATAGGCATCAAGACAGTTCCTCAGCCTTCCTACAGTCCAGACCTTGCTCCCAGTGACTTTTGGTTATTCCCTAAGGTCATAGGCTGTCGTTATGAGACAATTGAGGAGACGAAAGAGGCTGTGACGAAGGTCATTGACAAGCTCACACAAGAGGACTTCCATGAGACCTTCAAGAAGTTGTTGGAACGGTAGAACAAGTGCATTGCAGCCGGAAGATATTACTTTAAAGGGGACTAGAGTTTCATGTGTGTACTATCAATAAAAGTATCCATACGAAAAAAGTCTGGAAACTTATTCAATAATCCTCGTATATCTCTCTCTCTATATATATATACATATATGTTATCTTTATATATATATATATATATATATATGTATATATTGTTTTCATTATACATGTATATGTATGTATATAGAGTGTGTCCATGTATACGAGGGTGGACGAAAAATGTTAAGGCTGAAAAGTACAATTGATGACGTAATATCTGGCGCTCATGACTTTTTAACCTATAGAATCCAAGCACTGCAATACCGATAGAATAAGTGTATGAAATCAGATGCATACTTGAAGGAACAGAATGTTAGATTTTCACTAAAAAGAAATAAAGTTGAAAGCTTTGAGTAGATTTACAGAATGAATCAATAAATCTACTGAAGACTTATCTATTTCATCGCTTATTTATAAGATTAAGGTAGGCTCGAAATTAGATGAAAAAAGCTGGTGATTTATTTATAATTCTTATTGGTTAAAAAATGTATTTTAACAATCTAGGAAGGAAAAAAATTCTTAGATTATTTTAAGTTTTGACTTTTAAATATGCGTGGCACATCGAATAAAAAACTCCAAAAACTTGGAAATCAGCTAATTAGTGGGTACAGTGTTCGCCAGTGGCCCGGGGGACTCGGGTTCAATCCCAAGTCGACTAAAAAAAAAAACGGTACTTGATGCCTCCTTGTTTAACACTCAGAATTATTATACGGATCAAGGGTAAGTGGAGCTAACCAAGGAATGGAGTTGCGTCTTCCCCTATACTTGGTGTAGTAGCTATTAAAAAGGGAGGCTTCGGGTCACCCTCAACTACGATCGCCAACTTTACTTTTATATATATATATATATATATATGTTTGCATGTGTATGAGGATATATATATATATATATATATATATATATATATATTCCAGGGTCGACTGAAAAATTCATAGGTTGACTAAACAATAGACAATTGCATTGTTACTGACTCTTAAGTGGAAGTAAATAATAGAACGTTTAAGTATTCAAATTTATCAGAGGAATATAGAATATTAAGAGAAAACTGAACTTGAACAATATAAATAATAATGAAAATCATCTTGGTGTCTACCAGTCTTGTGATCCTATTTACCAACCCCTCCGCTCGGGCAGGATATGGCACAAGGTCAATTTTTAAGCGAAGTTTAACAGGTTTGAATTCAGAGTTTTCCTTCTAGACTAGTTGCCTCACCAAGGCTGAAGAACCTAGTCTGCCCTACTATTTACCCATAGCTGGAGGGAGAATAATTCGATTCATACCTTTCCCAAGGGTATTAGTGCTATGTGAAATGCAGTCAGCCTCGTCGAGAATTTGAACTCGTGTCGCCGTGTTCATTTCCTACGACGATAACCATTACACCACGGGCACCTCCCGTCGTGTGATGAATATTTATTCATGTAATAATTTTCATCTACTTGAGGCTGTCGGAGAGGAATTCGTTGAGTTACCGTTATAGTCACAATAAATGGAATCGATGACACGATTCTATTGCTGAATGATGTTATTTTCATCTTACCAGGCGCTGTATAGTTCGCAGACTTTTTAAAAACTTTGGTTAAGGCAACCGGTCTTGGCGAAGGAAAACCAGCTTTACTCCGCTAAAATAATTGACCTTGTATCGTACCCAACACGTTGTGGAGGTGTTGGATAATTTACATACATATTTTTCCCTTAAAGTAACCTTGCGTCAAACTATAGTTAGTCGGTGGCTATTTTAAAATTTGGGTACGCTAAGCCCAACCCGATAGGAAATACCAAACTAATTCACAATGCATGCAAATAAATAATTTCTAAGTCCTCGTGGTGTAATGGTTAAAGCGATGGACTGCGGAATCGTAGAACGCGAGTTCGCACTCCAGTTGCGCTATTACGTTCTCTTTCGGGCAAATACCCTTGGGAAAGGTATGAACCCCCTTATCCTCACAGCTATGGGTTAAATAGTACCACTACTGTTCTTCGAAGAAAATAGCTTTGGCATTAAATAACCTACAAAGGTTGATCTGCCATTAAACAAAGAAACCAGAACCAACCCGATAAAACTATTTTTGTCCTAAAATGAATTATACATTTAGTATAAGAAATGTATATAAAAATGTATCAACTATTTATAATAGGTAAAAAATATTTCATTAATTCTCTATTTCTATCTAGGTAAATACAGCTCCATTCTGTCCCATAATGAATGTTATATTCAGTGTGGGAAATGTATATACAAATGTACTAATTATTATAAGATAAAAAAAAGTTGCATCGCTTGCTCATTTCTGTCTTGATAGAACGTAGCTTCAGTCTTGATACTTTTTGAACTCAGTTCGTATTTCATCCGGGTAGGGTTTAAGGTGGGTTATCAATATGACACGTATGTTATAAATACTCGGGGTATCTCCTTGACGCGATCTGTTAAAATTGACCCTACCCTAAAATCGTCGTCGATCAGACATGATGATTTTGTTGATTTATAAATGAGAAGTTTGTGTGGACCAAGCAACGTCAAATTAAAAAAAAAGTCTACTTGGCCCTTTTGCTTTATCGTCGTCGATCAGACCAATCCACCAAGCATGGCTCATTTCGTTCTTCTTCTCTTTTTGCCTTCATCTTTCTTCCTTTCTTCATGTTTGCCTCTTTCTTTCTTTCTTTCTTTCTTTTTTCTTTATACACACACACACACACACACACACACACAAACGCACGCACGCACGCGCGCACACACACATACACACTCTCACACACATATATATATATATATATGTAGACGCAAATACACACACGTATATATATATATATATATATATATATAAACAAGAAGAAATTATGATCTCATCTTTTTACTTTCATCTCATGGCTAATAGTTTCATATACCTTTTGTAAAGTAGAGGTTTGGTTTAGTTTGGTTTTATGGCATCTCAACCATTGTTGGTTATTTAATGCCAAATAATTTTTTACATGTATATTAGATATATGATTTATAAAAACATTTTGTAGATAAACACAGTTAAATGATCAAACAGTTTTATCTCTAACAATTTAATCTAGCATCAGTCAGCAAAGTTGAATGGTTCCAAGTATTGCTATGTATCACTAACAATTCAATTAAACATCAGACATTTGTTTACACACAGTTAAATGATCAAACAGTTCTATTTCTAACAATTCAATTTAGCTTCAGTCAACAAAGTTAAATTGTTCCGAGTGTTGGTACGTATCGCCAACAATTCAGTTAAACATCAGTCATTTGTTTACACGCAATTAAATGGTTCAACAGTTCTATTTCAATGTTTGTTTGTTTGTTTAGGTTTTATGGGATATAAACCTTTGTTAGTTATTTAATCCCAAATTCATTTTTATACAAACTTAGAGTTCTCTTTCAAACAATTCAGTTTAGCATAAGTATAGTTTTTGTTTGTACACAGTTAAATGTCAAAACAGTTCTATTTGTAACAATTTAGTTTAGCGTTAGGACAGTTTCAACGTCAAAAGTAGTTCCATTTCAAACAATTCAATTTGGCATACAAAAACAGTTCCATTTCAAACAATTCAGTTTAACGTAAGTACGCAGTTTAAAAATCAAACCAGTTCTATTTCAAGCAATCCAGTTTAGCACAAGTACACAGTTTAGTTCTATTTGACCCATAAATAGGACACTATCATGTGCTAACACTCCGCGCAAGAGTGGATCTGGAAGCGATAGCAATGAAGGGGTACTCCGCATTCCCCAAAGCTCCAGCTTTACTGGAACCTCACCATCTGATTGTTTTGTGTAATATCCAGGACACACGTTGTGGGGGGGGGGTTCTTACCCCTCTGCAGAGTAGAAGTTGGTGCATTCTACATCCCCCAGCCGAGTGGGCAAAGGTTCTATATCAAACAATTTAGTGTAAATCATTTGTTTACACCCAGTTTAAGCCAGAGTGGAACTGAGAGTGATGACAATAAAAGGGTACATCACATTCCCCAAATCTCCAAAACTGGAACCTTGGCATCAGATTGTTAATAGCTTACCCATTTGCGGAAATGCAGTCGGTGTATTCGACTGCCCCAGCCGACTAGGCTTCAAAAATTTGGGGAGGCGTAATTCACAGGTGACAGGGCAAAGGTTGTGAAGCCTCAAAAGAGTGGAAATCGAACGGGTGCTTGTAGACTGGCAAGTGACAATCACATGAAATATGAGAAATACAAACTCTAGGCAATTGACAACGTACTTTCGAAGGCTAAAATCGAATAGGCACAAAATAACTCTTGACGAGTAGACATGCCGTTAAAATCAATCAATCAATCAATCAGTCTTATCCTCGAAGTTTGATATCCAATTTTAGTGAGTAGCTGAATTTGATTAACCTCAGATACACCGGAAACCAGTCCCCTGCCCTTGCCATTGAACAAAGAGCACTTGTATAGGTTATCAATTGATTAGGTGCAAATATTTTTTGTGAGATTTTTAACATTTTGGACATGCCCCAACTGTTTGGGAGGTCTTTGCTAAAAAAAAAAAAAAAAAAAAAAAAAAAAAATAAGGAGAAAGATAAAAGGAACAAGAAAAGAACCACGAAGAAAAATATCACACACACAAAAAACAAATGACCTCAGGAACGTATTACAAAACGAATGTGAATGGGATTCAGTGTTTTCTTTTTAATCCAAATATCCGGGTATATGAATTGGAAAAGGAATCAAGGAAAACTACCAGCATACACCTGTTATCCGGGTGTCTTACGCATAAATTAGGGTGTACTAAAACCCTAAAAAATGCACTTTGATTAAGACGTCGGGTAGAAATGGTGTCCCAGTTCTCAGAATTTGAGGAAGAGAGAAGAGGAAATCGGCCTCTTTGAAAATTGTCAACAAGAGATTCATGTATGTTTTATTACAAAGCGTTGTTTTTTTATATTTTTGTCTGTACAATAATGGAAATTATTGTTTAAGACAGATGTTTTCACACACACACACACACACACACACACACATATATATATATATATATAATTTCGGAGAGAATAGGTGGGAGATCATATCTCATTGCTCGAAGTAGTTACCAAGAGTCAAGATGAATCTTTCTTTTCATTTATTGGCATATCAACCTTCATCGGTTATTTAATGCCCCAGCCATTCTTTTAGAAGCAATGATACTAATTAAACCCACAACTGGGAGAATCGGGGGTGCGTACCTTTCCCAAGGGTATTAGTCCGAAAGTGAACGTAATAGTGCAACTGGACTTCGAATTCTCTTACTTCAAGGCTGCAATTCAGCACTTTATCTTCAGCTTTTTACCAACGGGGACTTCACCGTGAGTCTAAATGAACACACACACACACACACACACACACACACACACACACACACACACACACACACACACACATATATATATATATATATATTTCGTCGAACATAATAGACATTTTTTGTGTACATATTTTTTTGTTGATCCTTTCATATTGCCGTATTGATTTTATAATATTCGGCGGGAATTGGTTGATGTATCTTCCATAATTATTTATTTCCCAATTACTTTCTGCCCGATTTTAGACCATCATCAGGGGAGGATCTATTACAAAAGTGGTGTAACTTTTGTATGTACATTACTACTTTGATATATATATATATATATATATATATATATATATATATATATATATATATATGTGTGTTTTACGGCATATCAACCCAAGTTGGTTATTAAATGATTTTACACATGCATACACTCCCGCACATATATACATGATTTGTAAGCGAATCGTTTTTTGATAACATTATCTTTAAAAAAGTGGTTAGAGCTCATTTGTTTGCACACAGTTAAATGGTTTCAAGTATTCCCATCAAAAACTAATGATTCTATCTAATATTAATCAGGAGGTGCCCGTGGTGTAATGGTTACCGTCGTAGGAAATGGACACGGCGATACGAGTTCAAATCCTGGCCGAGACTGATTGCATTTCCCATAGCACTAATACTCTTGGGAAATGTATGAATCCAAATATTCTCCCTCCAGCTATAGTAGGTCAGACTAGGTTCTTCAGCCTTGTTGAGGCAACTAGTCTAGGAGAAGGAAAACTCTGAATTGAAACCTGTTAAACTCCGCTTAAAAATTGACCTTGTGTCACATCCTGCCCGAGCGGAGGGGTTGGTAAATATAATTAATCATTTGCTTGCACACAGTTCATGCTTTTAGGTATTGTTCTTGGTTGGTTGCTTGCGTTGTTTACAGCGTATCAACCTTTTTCGAGTCATTTAACGCCGAGTTAAATTTCAGACAATTCAATTTAGTTAGTATAAGTATAGTCTTCATTTACAAATAGTTAAATGTCAAAACAGTTCAGTTTAACGTCAAAAACTGGTCTATTTCAAACAATTCAGTTTAGCATAAGTAAAGAGTTTCGTCGTATTTAGAAATACTTCTATTTCAACCAGTTCACTTCAGCATAAGTACACAGTTTAAATGTCAAAACAGTCCTATTTCAAGCAAATCAGTTTTGTAAAAGTTCACAGTTTAGTTCTATTTGACCCATAGATAGGACCCCATTTGGTGCTATCACTCTTATAGATTATTAATGCCAACTTCTTTTTTGTTTGTTTTGTTTGTTTGGGTTTTATGGCATATCAACCTCTGCAGGTTATTTAATGCTGAATCTATTTTGATGCAAATAAGCAGTTCTATTTCAAACAATTCAGTTTAGTATAAGTATAGTTTTTGTCCACACACAGTTAAAAGTCAAAACATTTCTATTTCAAACAATTCCGTTTAGCATAAGTACAGTTTCAAGGTCAGAACAGTTCTATTTCAAAAATTCAGTTTATCATAAGTACACAGTTTACATGCTAAAACATTTCTATTTCAAGCAGTTCAGTTTAGCATAAATACGCAGTTCAAATATCAAAACAGTTCTATTTCAAGTAATTCAGTTTATCAAAAGTTCACAGTTTAGTTCTATTTGACCCATAGATAGGACTCCATCAGGTGCTATCACTCCGGGCCAGGGTGGACCTGGGAGCGATAGCAATGAAGGGGTACTCCGCATTCCCCAAATCTCCAGTATCTGATTGTTTAGTGTCATATACAGGACACTCGTTGGGGGAGTCTTACCCCTCTGCATAGATACAGTGGTTGTATTCTACAGCCCCAACCGACTGAGCAATTAATATTAGTAATTCTATTAATCCAGTATTTCTATGTAATATGAATTATTTGCACACAGTTTTACGATTTCAAATAACTAATGATAATCCTGAGTAAATGACAGAACAGTTCTTTTTTTACTCATATATGGGACACTAACAAGTACTCCCTGTCTGGGTCAGAAGAGTACTCCACATTCCTTAAAGCTACAGCAAAAAGGAGCCTTATCATCAAATGGAGTTTAATGTCATACCCAGCCCTCTTGCTAGGGCGTTTCTTACCCCTCTGCAGAGGTTCAGTCAGCGTATTCTAGAGCCCCGCTGACTGGGTAAATCCCAGCTTGAAGCATCTCATCGATCTAGCCACACTGAAGAGTCATGATAGAACGAAACAGTCTGTCTATGGATGATTTGGTTTCTTTGTTTAATGGCATATCAACCTTTGGTGGTTATTTAATGCCAAAGCCATTCTCCTAGAAGAACAGTAGTGGTACTATTTAACCCATAGCTGGGAGGATAAGGGGGTTCATACCTTTCCCAAGGGTATTTGCCCGAAAGTGAACGTAATAGCACGACTGGAGTACGAACTCGGGTACTACGATTCCGCAGTCCGTCACACCACGAGGACATCCCCATCTATGGATGATTATATATATATATATATATATTCATCCACAGACAGACTGTTTCGTTGTATCACAACTCTTCAGTGTGGCTAGACACGCTAGATTTCCGAAGCTGGGATCGAAACTCGGTTGACTCAAACACCAATCCAAGATTCTACCACTCATCCATGAGGAAACTAGCGCAAGCGAAGGAAATTTAAACGCTTATATATCACATTTGTTTTATATATATATATATATATATATATATATATATATATATATATATATATATATATATATATATATATATATATATATATATATATATATATATATATATATATATATATATATATATATATATATATATATATATATATATATATATATATATATATATATATATATATATATATATGCTTGTGTGTATGTGTGCGTGCATATGAAAATATTTTTAAAAAACCCAGCTAAAATCAATATACTCAAGGATGTAATTATTCGAATGTGGATAATATGCGAATATTAATTTATTTACTAAGCTTTTTGCTTAGATGTAGCACAAGGCCGCATGAATGGGGCACCCAATGAGAATCGAACTCACTCGTGTAGGTTTGCTAGTCTACCTTGCTAACCATTACACCACCCGAGGTGGGTTTTAAAAACCATGTTCAAAGCGATGTTATGTTGTCTTATACCTAAAAATTAAAAAAAGATCTTTTATTTCTGTTTAGATGAGACAACATCACATTGTATCTTCTGAATTATAATCATTCTTAAAAATGAAACGATAAAATCAGCACCCCATATCAACATTGCCTTGATGAGTGTTTAATATAAAAGTAAGTAAAATAAAGTAGTCGACCATAGTCGAGGGTAACGCGAAGGCTCCCTTTTCGATAGCTACTACACCGAGGTGTAGGCAATGGCGCTACTCCTTTCCCTAGATTGCTCCATTTTACCGTTCATACGTACCTTATAATGCTGAGTGTTAAGCAAGATAGCATCAAGTACCATTTTTTAGTCTTTGGTACGACTCGACCTGGGATTGAACCCGGGCCATTGGCGAACACTCTAACCATCATACCAATGTCCGGTGGCAGATTATAAAAATGTTTTTTATATCTACATGTCGTCCGATTCATTGCCATTTTCTCATATATATATATATATATATATAATTTTAATCTCAGTATATATATATATATACTGAGATTAAAATTATTAACCAGGTGACATCTTTTCATTTTGTCCAAAATTTACTTGTCGGAATTTAACGAAATTTTCCCAATATAATGTGAGTAGGTGTATGTGCAGGCTGTACAAAAACTCTATTGTTCTGCGCAACAGGAAACAAACGGAGGCCATTTGCAATATCAACACGATATTGAAGTGTTCCAGACTATAAACGAATTTCCTTATAATTGTGCAATTATGAGTCACAAATATGATTTGATCTCTTTTGAGAAAAATATTATCTCATCGGGACTTTTCAAAAGCAAATCTACATTAGAAATATTCAAAATAATTGGAAGATATCACATCCTACGACGGTACGTCAGAGGGCCGATAAGGGTCCCTCGAGTGTTATCTCCCGACGTTCTTTGTTACGAATTAAACATAAAGCTATAAATAACTCAAGCCTGACTAGTGGAGCGCATTTTGTGAGCCCTGGAAAAGCAACAGTGTCCAAAAGTACTCGCTGTCGTCTTCTGAAGAAGGTCGGGACATCAGTGAAACCAATGACAAAGCCTTGATTGACAAAAGTACACATACAAATGCGTTTGAAATGGGCAAAGAAGATGAAAGTCGATTTCTCGTAAGTTCTGTTCACACTCGGAAGTCGTGCAACACTTGATAGCCTTGCTGGTTGGAGCAAAGTTTAGGTCATAAATGGACAAGATCGTCATCAGCGCTAGAGACACCAACAAAGAGAAGGAGGTATTGTGATTTGGGCTGGTATTTTTGGAGATTTCATGGTTGGTCCGTGGAGAGTGTTTGACGGTAGGAAAACAACCGCAGATGCTTATATAACCTTCCTCAAGGAGCACTTGGAATCTTGGCTACATCAAGCAAAGAATGACTTTCATGAGAACCGTCGTATTTATACAAGATAATGCTCCTTCGCATCCAGCACATAAAGCTACCTGCCGAAATTAGGTTTCCATGAACCTCGGAAGATGAATTAACCGGCCAATTCTCCAGACTTAAGCCCAAATGAAAACTTGTTGAGCATTTTGAAGCGACATGTTTATGAGAATAGACGCCAAATTGGAAGCAATGATAACTCGTGACAGGAAATAGTCAACATTTATGGAATTACATTAGAGGGGATCCAGAAATTGACATGTTCGATGGAGCAGTGTCTTTTCCAAGTCTTACAAAAAAAGATCACATATCTCATATTGACCAAATTCACTATTTTTTTTTTGGACTCTGTTTACTTTTTTTTTTATTTCAATTTAATTTCATATTAGTTACTGTTTGCATCCATAAAAATATAGAAATGTAGCAATTTGTTATGACCGATTATTAAGGGTCAATAGATAAATAACTCAACACGGAGATATGAGGTGCCACACAAATGTATCCAAGTCTCTGAGGAGGGTTTCCTTGGTTCAACGTACACGAAGACAGGCAAGGTGCTTACTACAGCTGCTGCTGCTCTCTTCTCTTGTTTATTTCCACTTATATATATAAATGGAAGGCACAAGGCCTTGTAGTTTTGGGGGGAGGGGAAGGGAGAGGTCATGCTATTCTATGAGTTCTAAGGGAACCTAGCTAGCCACATTCGTCGACCCATTCAGCAGTACAATATATAACCATTCATCCATCGCCATATGCGCAGCAACCACCAAAATACCACATTTGCTCTATGAAGAAGTCCTACTTAAAACCCCGAGAGTAATGAATGATTTTATTTACACCATATGATTTATTTACAATGAATATGATGGGAATGGGAGAAAAACCCCGAAATATATACAAAAGCAAAAAACAAAGGAAAAATCCCCCGTTTGATTGCCCTCCCATCCCCCCGTCTATAAAATTGGAGGCCGACTGTTTTCCGGGTCGAAAGAACCGGAAACAAGCCGGACCTACCCTAGGTGGGATGGGAATCCTAATCTACAGGGGTAAAGAAAAAATAAAGGGCCGGGCGCGGTATGGGTCGATATAAACAGGTAATATGATTTTTATAGATATGAATTTTCAAGATCCTCAATAAAAAGCGGACTGGGATACGGGTTAAAGTACAAAAATAATGGGGATGGGGAAGATCTTGAGAACTAACAACTAGATGACGGGGACAATGACTCACAAGATACTGCTAACTAGGTTTCAAGGCGGGGGGGGGCTCTCTTCTCTTCTCTACCAGCTTAGTTCTTGATTAATATACCCTTTGGGTAAGTCCTTTATTCTGGTTATAGGTCAGTCACCTACAACACAGTTTTTATTTCACCTCTCTAATAATTTGACACACCAATTTAAGTAAATTTGGTAAATAGCCGTGACTTCTGTTCCTTTTTCTAGAACCATACAATTCTTACAGAGTAGGTGTGTATACATATTGTCACTATTCTTTGTTAATTTCGTTAAATTCTAACCGGTAGTTTTTGGATAGGATGGAAAAGTGTTACCTCTTTAATAGTTTGAAACGCAGTAAAAAACAATTTTTACTACTTTGCTAACCGAAATTTAAATTTAAAACGGAAGTGGGTTTAATGAAGAGGTAACTCTTCACCCCTCTTCTATCCCCTCCCACTATCCCCTTTCACTACCATGTGTCTATTCTAGGTTTTATTTTATCAAAAAGATCTGAAGAAGTCCTGTTACTTTTTTCGTGTTTTTGGAAATTTCAAAAATGCGTAACAGGATTGAAATAAATTTACAATCCTATGTGACCGGTTTCGTTGTTTTTCTTAAAGTATATATATATATATATATATATATATATATATATATATATATATATATATATGTTTTAAGCCATAATTAAGTGTATCCATAGCAAGATCATTTTCTTCTAAACCAAACATATCAGGATTTATTCATTCTTGTGCGACATTATACATTTAAATCATATGTAATAGATATCATTCTTAAACTGAATAGCTTGAAAGAGAAATGTTTTTTTCAATTAAACCGTACTAACATTTAAACTGCGTGCTTATGCTAAACTGATTTATTTGAAATAGAACTGTTTTTTGACACTGAAACTGTATTTACACTAAACTGAATTGTTTACACTAAACTAAACTGAATAGCTAGAAAAAGAAATGTTTTTCACGATTAAACTGTTCTTACATTTAAACTGCGTGCTTATGCTGAATAGAATTGTTTGAAATTGAACTGTTTTCGACATTGAGACCGTACTTATACTAAACTGAATTGTTATAAATAACTGCTTAAACAAACTGAATAGTTTGAAATAGAAATGTTTTTGACAATTAACTGTGTACTCATATTAAACTGAATTGTTTTAAATAGAACTGTTTATTTACATAAAAATAGATTTGGCGTTAAATGACCTACAAAGTTTGATATGTCATAAAACCCAACCAACCAACTAATAGATATAATTCGTTACTAAACACATTGAAATTTTGTAAACAAATAAATATTAATATGTAGCTGTTGCAAATTAACTATACCCTCGCGAAAAATTCTATATAGGAACTACATTTTCAAACTAAAATTGATTCTTTGATTATAGAATTTAATGAATACCTAATAATATGTACTTTGAATTTTTTAATGCCCTACTTTAAATAATAAAATTTTGGTAACTTTAGTTTAAAGGAATTTTTTTATTGAACTAGGTAGATAGTTAGCTTGCTAGCAAAGTGGAAGAACAAGAAGATTAACTTTTTTAATTACGAGGATCATTAAATAAGTTTCCAGACTTTTTTCGTATAGGCACTTTTATTGATAGTACACACATGAAACTCTAGTCCTCTTCGAAGAAATCTTCTCCAACTGCAATGCACTTGTTGTGCCGTTCTAACAACTTCTGGAAGGCCCCATGGAAGTCCTCTTGTGTGAGCGTGTCAATGACCTTCGTCACAGCCTCTTTCATCTCCTCAATTGTCTCATAACGACAGCCTCTGAGCTTAGGGAATAACCAAAAGTCACAGAGAGCAACGTCTGGACTATAGGGAGGCTGAGAAACTGTTTGATGCCCATCTTGGTCAAATAGTCTGTGACAAGGATGGAGTTGTGGACTGGTGCATTGTCCTAGTGGAAATGCCACTGACCTGATTTGAAGAGTGCTGGCCTCTTCCTGAGGAATCTCTTCCTGAACTCCCTTAAAACCTCAACATAGTAACCCTAACCCGAACCGTTTGGCCTGTACAAAAAAGTGTGGTAACTTATTGAATGCATCACGTATATACATATATATATATATATATATATATATATATATATATAAGGGAGACACTAGCGTTTGAATACCGATCACCAGTAAACGAAATGACAAACCTCCAGATTGTATAAATGGAGGTACCGTGCCGGTAGGTTGATAAAATTTGGTCCGTGGACATCTTTGAGATACGGATTTCAGCGAGAGAAAGACTTCGGTAATAGCTTGGCCGGTACACTCTTATTTCAAAGTGATTCTGTTTTTGTTCTATGCCAGACTGTAGTGTTATGGATAGTAACAATCTTTTTTTTTGTCTTATTTTCTGTTTAATGCATTATTTTCGGTTGGAATGAAATGCATATTTATCATATACTTTTCACCTTTGCATCGATCTCACCTGTACAGCAATTAAGACAGAAATCTGAATTAGTTTTCCTTCATTTTTAAGAAGAGATAGTACGTTACGAAAACAAAAATGTTCGACAGTAGCTCTTTTTTTCTGAATGAGGCTTAACATTTTTTGAACGAGCCTTATATATATATATATATATATTGGCGTGGGGTCTTACCCATCTGCAGAAGAGATAATGAGTATATTCTTAAGTCTGTCTATAGGGCCCTCTCTCTATTTTTTCATTATCAGTTCTACGTACAATATGATTTTAAGTGGAATAGATTTATTTAAAAATGAATGTTTAGTCTTTTAAGTAGAAGACGTCTGGTCAAAAACCATTATTTTAATCGTGTCAACTGATAGTAACTTTTTCGATGATACCAATGACAAGACAAAAATGTCATGTCATTTACGATACCCACCCCCGCAAAAAAAAAGAAAAAAAAAGAAAATCGTTTTTTCCAAAAGACAATTGGTTAGTGTCTTTTACTGTTTATTTGTGGGACATTGGCAGAATACCGGACATTGGCAAAATGGTTAAAGTGTTCGCCAATGCCCCGGGAGACCTGAGTTCAATCCCAGGTCGAGTCATACCAAAGACTCTAAAAATGGTACTTGATGCCACCTTATTCCTTCCACACCTCTCATCGTCCCTCACAGACTCCCTTCCTTCCTTGAATCTCTTGTGCCACTCAAAAACTGATGCCAGATTCATGCTATTTGATTAGCCTAAATTTCTGACGCATTGGCCGAAACGTTGAGAATTTGATAATAAAGATCAAGACAATAGTTCGAATATTCTTAGTGACAGAAATTGCTATTCAACACTAGTAATTTAATTTATCTTGACTTAATGAGTTGAGTGTTCGCCAATGGTCCAGGAGACCATGGTTCAATCCCAGGTCGAGTCATACCAAAGACTCTAAAAATGGTACTTGATGCTACTTTGCTTAACGCTCAGCATTATACGGTAAGAAGCAAGTGGAGAAATCCAGGGAAAGGAGTAGCGCCATCCCCTACAACTCGGTGTAGAAGCTATCGAAAAGGGAGCCTCAGGGTCACCCTCGACTACGTCGCCAACTTTACAGTTTATTTAGAATTGACATGGAGGCGCATAGTGGAATGGATCGCGTCGTATTCAAATCCCTGGTGAGACTGATTGTGTTCGCTTCTATTTGTGCCTTTATTCCTTTTTTTTGCAAGTAACTTTGGCTAAAATGAGTGTGTGGCATCTGTGCACTCGCAGTGTTGCTCTCAAATACTTCTGTGTTGGTAGTTTCCCCGATTTCGGGTTAGATGGGTAAATAAAATTAGGAGCTTAGTTCCAGGGAACCTGCTCCCCCGGCAAATATCTGTCCTCCCCCCTACCGAGCTAAGATAAATAAAGGCTGGATTTATTATACGATGAAGGGGAATGCCCATGCAATCTCAGAAATCTTTAAGATCATCCTGTGGTAGGTGCACTTCCTAGAGTCACCCGCACTGAACTGATATTCTGACACATTTGGGCTTCGTGAGTAGCTCAGAAAATACACCCGGGTTTCGGGCTGGGATCAAAATGTAGGATCTGTTCCCCCTACTCAATTACATTTGACTCTTTAAATATGAAAATGAAGAGAGAGAGAGAGAGAGAGAGAGAGAGAGAGAGAGAGAGACAGTGGGAAAGATAGTTGACTGCGACATCTCGGACGAGTTAAAATAACTTTAAGAAATATGAAGAGAGACAGAGACAGAGAGAAAAAGAGAGAGAAAAAGAGATAGATAGATAGATAGATAGAGAGACAGAGAGACAGACAGGCAGGCAGACAGACAGGCAGACAGACAGGCAGGCAGACAATGGGAAAGATAGTTGACTGTGACATCTCGGATAAGATAAAGTGATTTCAACAAATATGAAGAGAGACAGAGACAGAGAGAAAAAGAGATAGAAAAAGAGATAGATAGATAGAGAGAGAGAGAGAGAGAGAGAGAGAGAGAGAGAGAGACAGACAGACAGTGGGAAAGATAGTTGACGGCAGCATCCCGGATTTGATAAAGTAACTTAAACAAATATGAAGAGAGAGAGAGAGAGAGAGAGAGAGAGAGAGAGAGAGAGAGAGAGAGAGAGAGAGAGAATGTGTGTGTGTGTGGGATTTAATCATGTGCCTTACAGATTTTGGAAACTCAAGTGATGCTTAAAGAACAATAGCTAATGAGAGAGTTTTTGTGACCTATTTCGAGCCCCACCAACGACCCATCCCATCCCATCCCATCTCGTCACCCCCACCCCAATCTTTCTGTTGCTGTTCAGCATCTTTTTCCCACCTTGCTCTCTCGAACACTTGACCCTTTCCTTATCACGTGGTTGACAACTAACCACGTGACTTATTCTAATAGTTCAATCCATCGTGACTCGACCTAATCCGAAAATGTTTTTATTTGTATTTACACTGAACATCTGTTCACTGTAAATAAAATAGACGAGCAGAGTTCAAATCCCTCCAAAAGCAGTAGACGCGGTTGGTTGTTGTTTTACGGCATATTAACTCTTGTTGAATATTTAATGCCAAATTCTGTTTATATATATATATATATATATATGAGGGGCATACGATAGGTTTCCAGACTTTTTTCGTATGGACACTTTTATTGATAGTACACACATGAAACTCTTGTCCCCTTCGAAGTAATCTCCTCCGATTGCAATGCACTTGTTGTACCGTTCCAACAACTTTTGGAAGGCCCCATGGAAGTCCTCTTGTGTGAGCGTGTCAATGACCTTCGTCACAGCCTCTTTCATCTCCTCAATTGTCTCATAACGACAGCCTCTGAGCTTAGGGAATAACCAAAAGTCACAGGGAGCAAGGTCTGGACAAAAGGGACGACGAGGAACTGTCTTGATGCCATCTTGCTCAAATAGTCTGTGAAAAGGATGGAGTTGTGGACTGGTGCATTGTCCTGGTGGAAGTGCCACTGACCTGATTTGAAGAGTGCTGGCCTCTTCCGACGGAATCTCCTCCTGAACTCCCTTAAAACCCCAACATAGTAACCTTAAGCCTAACCCTTTGGCTAATCAACTCTGGTGTATTGACTTCCTTACTCCTCCCACACCTCTCATCATCCCTCACAGACTCCCTGCTTACCTTGAATCTCTTATGCAACTCAAAAACTGATGCTCGATTCATACAAGATGTTCCAAAATCATTCTGGAGCATTCCATACGTTTCTGTTGCATTTTTTCCAAGTTTAAAACAGAATTTTATTGCATATCGTTCTTCTAAAGTGTCAGATTGCATTTTTGCAATTCACCAGCAGTGACAATCAGGTTTTAATGGGGTGTATTCCAATTGCTCCTGTAGTTGTTCATATGAACCTGAAATCATAAAAATTGGTCAGTCATCTCATAAAATGTATAGCAATAAGATACTGAATTTTCAAGAGTCTATGACAATTTTAAATGCCCATTCGAAAAAAAGTCCGGAAACTTATCGTTTACACCTCGTACACACACACACACACACACACACACACACACACACACATATATATATATATATATATATATATATATATATATATATATATTAAAATAAGAAGGTCCAATAAGATATTTGTATTTTTTAAATTTATTTATTAAATAAAAAAATCAATTAATAAATTCAAAAAATACAAATCTCTTCGTGGACCTTCTTATTTTAAAATAAATCCTTATTCTTTCTTTGGACCTACAACGTAGGTAACTTTAGTTTAAAAAGAACTGTCGGAGATCATTTTCTTGCTCAGAGATAAATGGTTTCAAGTATTCCTATCAAGCACTAATAATTCTATTTAATATCAATAATTTGTTTGTATATCATTGTGAGGTTTCGAGTATTGCTATTTGATTAGCCTAAATTTCTGAGATGGAGTCTGATAATTTTTATCTATTAGAATATTCAGATTATTGTCTCCATTTTCATTATTATACTCCAAACGTTTCGGCCGGCATGTCCTTCGGCCTTTTTCATGTGTTTCATGTCGAATTCAGGAACCTATAGATGATTTCACTCACAAGCACTTTCCAATCAAACGACTTATCCACTGTGTCACGTTTTCTGCTGGAGGTTGCTGGTTCAGTCCCACCTTCAGGTAAGGTTTGGTTTCTTAGATTAATGGTAGGTTATTTAATGCCAAAACCATTCTCCTAGAATAGAGGTACTATCTAACCTATAGCTGCGAGGATAAGGGGGTTCATACCTTTCCCAAGGGTATTTGCCCGAAAGTGAACGTAATAGCGCGACTGGAATACGAAGTCGCTTACTACGATTCCGCTGTCCCTCGCTTTAACCATTACACCACGAGGACACCCCTTCAGGTAAGGTAACAAATAATACTTACTCTAGCTTAACACTTGTACCCGATCATGATTATTGGAATTAGAACAATCTACCCCGTGGATTAAATAAAGGGTCCAGTTCGAGGTTCTATATAGGCTCCCTAGTTCGACATGAAATACCGGAAGAAGGCCGAATGACGTATTGGCCGAAACGTTGAAAGTATGATAATAAAGATCAAGACAATAGTTCGAATATTCTTAGTGACAGAAATTGCTATTTAACACTGGTAATTTAATTTAGCATGACATTATGAGTTGAGTTTTCGCCAATGGTCCGGGGAACCGGGGTTCAATCCCAGGTCGAGTCATACC
Organism: Sepioteuthis lessoniana; assembly: GCA_963585895.1. NCBI lineage: Eukaryota > Metazoa > Mollusca > Cephalopoda > Myopsida > Loliginidae > Sepioteuthis > Sepioteuthis lessoniana. The sequence continues at coordinate 4,709,829 of OY757935.1, forward strand.
AAAGATTCAAAAAATGTTACTTGATGCCGCCTTGCTTAACACTCAGCATTATAAGGTAAAGACCAAGGATAACGTAGAACAATAAAAAGGAATGGAGTAGCGCCCTACCCTATACCTCAGTGTAGTAGCTATTGAAAAAGGAGCCTTCGGGTCACCTTCGACTAAGGTCGCCTATTTTATCTATTTCTGAAAAGATGCTTGGTTTTTATCATTTAGGGTTTTCGGAATATAGTCTGCATCTTTATTGTTATATTCACAACATTTTAAATAACTGATGCTTAATTGGATAGGTAGTGATACATAGCAATACTTAAAATCATTTAACCGCGTGTAAACAAATGAGTAATGTTGAATAGAATAATTAGTGTTAAATAGCAATACTTGTAACCACTTCAAGATATGCAAAAAAAATGATGACAATTATTACATTTTTACTGTTACATAGTAATACTTGAGACCATTTAATTGTGTGCAAACATAATTAATAATAAATAGAAATATTTGTTAGGTAGAAATATATGAAACCATTTAAACGTGTACAAAGAATGAGCTAAGGCTCGTTTAAAAATGTATCAACAAAATGGGTTTACAAATCCTATATATTTAATATATATGTATAAAGAGGATTTGGCATTAAATAACCTACAATGGTTGATATGCCATAAAACCCAACCAAACTAAATCCTATATATTTAATATATATGTATAAAGAGGATTTGGCATTAAATAACCTACAATGGTTGATATGTCATAAAACCCAACCCAACCAAATCCTATATATTTAATATATATGTAAAAAGAGGATTTGGCATTAAATAACCTCCAATGGTTGATATGCCACAAAATCCAACCAAACCAAATGATATATATTTAATGTATATGTAAAAAGAGGATTTGGCATTAAATAACCTACAACGTTTGATATGGCATAAAACCCAACCAAACCAAATCCTATATATTTAATATATATGGATAAAGAGAATTTGATACTAAATAACCTACAATGGTTGATATGCCATAGAATCCAACCCCAACTAAACCTGTACACTAGAGGGGGTCTTACCTCTCTGCAGGGGATACAGTCGGCGTATTCTACACCCCAACCGATAGGATGGTAATACTCTTGAGAAAGGCATGAATCCACATTACTTGTTCATATCTTGAGTAATTCTGAAGGACTTGTCAGTATGCTTTAAATTATCAGCTTGATTGATTGATTTAACGGAATGTCAACCCGTCTCGGCTTATTTTTATCCCTTGAAGTTAGGAAATGGCGTTCATTGAACGTTCATATTTACATTTATATGTTCTTGTATTCCTATTCAAAAGGAATAATCTGTAGTACCTGTTAGAGTCACATATATTTAAAGATTTTTCTTATTCAATAGGAATAATCTTTAAATAGATGTGACTCTAACGTGTACTACAATTCCCGGTGGACCAGGGAGCAATGACAGTGAAGGGGCTCTCCACATTCTCCAAAGCTCCAGGAGTGGAGCCTCACCATTAGATCGCTTAGTGTCATATCCAGGACACTTTCTAGGGGTTCTTAATCCTCCACAGTGATGCAGTCGGTGTATTCTATAGCCCCAATATTCCTTCATTGCCATCACTCGCAGGTCCACTCTGATCTGATGAGGAGGTCCCGGGTATATACATATCTTTGAAAACCATTGGTGTCAGATAGGAATACCTGAAAATTATTTGTATTATGAATAATTGGTTCTTCAGCCCACAATACCAGATGTCCTGAACTGGATCCACACCATTAGAAGCAGTTAGTGTCATACTCAAGAGACCCCTTTTTGAGGGTTGTCTAACCCCTCTGCTGTGTATACAGTCAGCGTATTCCAAGCTCTGTCAATATGGGAATGTTTTATCGTAAACTTTTATCTCAGAGGGTTTTGTCATCTTATATCATGTAGATACGAAAGTGTAGGTTTTAAAAATTTGACCTATATACAATTATATATAAAGTATGTGCAATATTTATAATACCGGAAGAGACAGACAGACAGCGCGTGTAGTGGCTAACGTACAGGACTACGACATCGTAGTAAGCGAGTTCGAACTCCAGTAGCATTATTACATTTACTTTCGGACTAATACTTTTCGGAAAGGCATGAAAACTCTTATTTCTCGAGCTATGTGTAAAACAGTACTATTGTTCTTCTTCACCAAAGATGGATTTGGCATTAAATAACCCACTAAGGTTGATATATCCTTAAACAATGAGACCAATTCAAAACAAACGGACATTGGCAGTGTGTGAGTGCGTGTCTATGTGTGTTGGTATGTGTGTGTGTGAGTGTGTGTGAGAGAGGGGGGGGAGGAAGAGAGAGAGAGAGGGGGGTTGGGAGAAAGATAGTTGATTGTAACAAACAGGATAAGCGAGAGGAACCTCAAAAAATATGGAAAGAGAGAGAGAGAAAGAGAGACCGACAGAGAGATAGTGAGTGAGAGTCAGAGAAAGATATAGACAAGCATACCTACAGAATGAAAAGTAGTTGATTGCAATATACCGGATAAGCGAGATGATCTTCAACAAATATAAATATATATATATATATATATATATATATATATATATATATATATATATATATATATATATATATATATATATATATAAAGAGAGAGAGAGAGAGAGAGAGAGAGAGGCAATCTTCAATATCAGAGTTGCTGGCGATCTTACCGTTAATAATACCGGTATTTAATTGAAGCTTGTTGAAATGTTTGTAATTTAATCTGGTGCAAGTGAAGTCGGCCATAGAATGATAATGTGATTAGTAGATTTATCAGAAAGGCCTAGAAGGAGACAAGTGGTTCACTGAGAAAACGTGCGGATGGGCTTCCGGTATATTAAGCATGCGCATGTGCAGTGTTATGAGACATTTTTTTCTTGTTCTTTTCTTTTCTCACTTCCTCTATTTTTTTTTCGTTATTTTCCATTCATGGATTTTTGTTCATTCATATGTTTTTTTTACGCCATCATTTGAGGTTGTTATTTGTATTTGTGTAGCTTTCTTTCTTCCTTCCTTTCTTTCTTTCTTTCTTTCTTTCTTTCTTTCTTTCTTATGTTTTTTCTTTTCTTTCTATAAATAATCACCTGAAACTGATTCTTTCTTTCTTTCTTTCTTTCTTTCTTTTCACTTTGTCCATTTTTCTTTCTTTCTTTCTTTCTTTCTTTCTTTCTTTCTTTCTTTTCACTTTGTCCATTTTTCTTTCTTTCTTTCTTTCTTTCTTTCTTTCTTTCTTTTCACTTTGTCCATTTTTCTTTCTTTCTTTCTTTCTTTCTTTCTTTCTTTTCACTTAGTCCATTTTTCTTTCTTTCTTTCTTTCTTTCTTTCTTTCTTTCTTTCTTTCTTTTCACTTAGTCCATTTTTCTTTCTTTCTTTCTTTCTTTCTTTCTTTCTTTCAGAGTATCCATGTTTTTTGTTTTTGTTCATTGATTCATTCTTTTTGTTCGTTTCTGATTTCGCTCCCCACCATGTTGGCGAGGACGGGCGGCTGTTAAATAAGCTAACTGCATCTCTGCACAGGGTTAAGACCTCACATAAGCAAGTGTCCTGGCTATGAAACTAAACTGCATCTGATGGCGAGGCTACAATCCTGAAGTTTTAGGGAATGCTGAGTACCCCTTCATTGCCATCACTCCCAGGCCCACTAAGGCCTGGAGTGGTAGCACCTGATAGGGTCCTATCTATGGGTCAAATAGAACTAAACTGTGTACTTATGCTGAACTTGATTGCTTGAAACAGAAGTTCTTTGACATTTAAACTGAGTATTTATACTAAACTGAATAGTTTGAAATGGAACTGTTTTTGAATGCTAAACTGAATTGCTTGAAATAGAACTATTCTTGACATTGAAACTGTACTTATGCTAAACTGAATATTTTGAAATAGAACTGTTTTCACATTTACCTGTGCGTGGACAAAATCTATACTTGTACTAAACTGAATTGTTTGAATTCGAACTGTTTGGCTAAACTGAATAGCTTGAAATTGAAATGTTTTTGACAATTAGACTGTGTACTTATGCTAAACTGATTTGTTTGAAATAGAAATGTTTATTTGTATAAAAATGGATTTGGCATTAAATAACCCACAAAAGTTGATATGCCATAAAACCCAAACAAACAAGCAAACAAATAAACAAGCAAACAGATTTTCCAAACTCTCTCTCGCCATTCATCCCTGTTATCCATCGCTTCCAGCAGGTCTTCTAGACTACATCCTGTGTCCGTACAGAGCTGTTGTCGATAAGTTCTTGTTAGTCGGTCAAAACTGGCGCATCTATGTACAGGGGTTACCATCACACACACACACACACACACACACACACACACACACACACACACACACACACACACACACACACATATATATATATATATATAAGCAGGAGTTGGCATTAAATAACACTCAAAGATGGAGATGCTGCAAAAAACCAACCAACCAACCAACTAATATTTACTTCTTTCTTTCTTTCTTTCTTTCAGGGTATCAATGTTTTTTGCTTTTGTTCGTTCCTTCTTTCTTTCTATTTTTCTTTCTTTGCTGCTGGTTTTCCGAAACCTTTTTATTTTCTCTTTTGATTCAATCACACTTCACCCATCTGACTATACAACTCCAAACAACCATTCGACATTGTTCTAAATTGAAACAATAATTATCCTTTCTTTTTGTCGGACTCATAACTTGGCACATATACTAAACATCACGCATAGCTTTCTTCTTTGACTTGGACAATCGATATCAGCCAAATCAGTGGACACAGCTGTTCTTCCCATTCAGCAATTCAGCCTTCATCTTTGTGATTTACAAAGTTACCCAGATGGCGCCATAATAAACGTTTTTGTAGGCAACCAATCAAGTGCCGATTTACAAAAGAGGTAGACACTGAGACGAGACGTGCAGAAAATTAGGACAGTTTGTACGTAACATCACGAATCATCGACTTGCCCTGTCGGTTGAGGGTGGGGGTGGGGTTGTAGAATACGCCGACTGCTTCTCGGCAGAGGAGTAATGCCCCACCTAACGAATGTGTTGGTGCCCAGTCGGGTAGGGCTGTAGAATACACCGACTGCTTCTCTGCTGAGGAGTAAGACCCCCACCACCAACAATTGTCTTGATATGACAATAAACAATATGATGGTGAGGTTTCAGTAATGCTGGAGGTTTGGGGAAAGCGGAGTACTCCTTCATTGCCATCGGTCCTAGGTCCACTCCAGCCCGGAGAAGTAACACTTGATAGGATCCTATCTACAGGTCAAATAGAACCAAACTGCGTACTTATGCTAAACTGAATTATTTGAAATAGAACTGTTTTGGAATTTAAACTAAGTTGTATGCTAAACTGAATTGTTTGAAATAGAACTGTTTATTTTAATAAAATGGATTTGTCATTAAATAGCCTACAAAGGTTGATGTGCCATAATACCCAAACCAAACAAAACCATCAACGAGGTGAACATAAAAAAAGTAATCTGAAAGAAAGTAAAATTCTTTCGGTGATTTGTCCCTTATATTAAATCTGAAAGGAGTATCCCCGTTGAGTAATGGCTAAAGGGTCCTCATAATACGTGAGTTCGAACTCCAGTTGTGCTAGTGCGTTTACTTTCGGACCAATACCCTTGGGAAGGGTTTAGCTAACTTTATCTCTCCAGCAATGCGTTAAATAATACATACCAATATTGTTCTTCTTCAGGGACGGCTTTAGCATTAAATAACCCAAGAAGGTTGATATGATATGAAACAAAGAACGCGAAGTAAAATTAATTTTTGTTAATTAGAAAGTATTTAATATTTTTTGTATGTGTTATAAACAGTAATAGATTCATTACTGATTCTTGTTACATTCAGGTATCACGAGTTATGTCCCCTTGTTTTTATTGTTGTTGATTCTCACTGACAGTGATAAATAGTTAAACTTATTAGACTCTTTTCCCTGACGTAAGTGAAAAAGCTCTGAATTAACGAACCCAAACAGAAGAAAACAAATCAATAAGTTTACTTATTGATTTACGCTACAAGCAGGACGTGACACAAGGTCACTTTTTAAGCGAAGTAAAACTGGTTTAAATTCAGAGTTTTCCTTCTCCAAGACTGGTTACCATATCAAGTTTAAAGAGGAGGAGAATCCCTGCAATGCAGTGGCTAACCTGCTAGTTTTATCTTTAGTCGGGCTATAGCATTAACTTTCGGCTCTTCGCATCGTATTGTAATTCTATCGCTACAGACCCCATTCTCTAGAGAAGGAGATAAAAAGGACCACCTTGGCGTCTTCAGAATAAACACATGTGTGAATTAACCTCCTTGTTTGTACTATGTTTCATCTTCCCATATGCTCGGGAACATTCCTTTTCCAGGCCAACTGTTTTCTTCAGAATTATCTACGTAGCTATAATATCGCCCTAATACCCTTAGGAAAGGCATGAACCATGAGTACCATTACTTATGTCTTTGGTATTAAATAACTCATGAAGGTTGAAATGTCGTTAAATCAAGCGAGCGAACCAAACCGAACCAGGCAGTAACCCCGGCTTAACCCTTAGGAACTTAGGAAAGGCATGAACCACCTTATTCTCTCAGCTTTGGGTTAGATAGTACCATTACTTATGTCTTTGGCATTAAATAACCCATGAAGGTTGATATGTCATTGAATAAAGAGATACAGCCAAACCAAACCAAACCAAACCAAACCAAATATCAAACTTTTTTGGTTTTAACGTCTTTTATTTATGGATTTTATAAAAAAAATTCTTCAGAATTAAGAATGATGCTGCAAAGCCAAACCAAAAACCAAAAACCAAAACAACGCAAAACAAAAGCAACATTTAAGAATTAATCATCTAACGTTTCTGTTGAAATATGTCAAAGGAAAAATTGATACTGCTCAGACGAGTAGCAAATGCAGGTTACGCGGTGACAGCGATAAAACAGTTGATCACATGATAATTGAATGCAACAAACTGGCAGAAAAGAAATACAAGACTTGGCACGATTGGGTGGGAAAAGTGATCCAGTAGGAATTGTGCAAACTGACTAAAATTTGACCATACCTCTAAATGGTAAGGGGATGTCCTTGTGGTTAAAGCGCTGGCCTGCGGAATCGTCGTAAGCGATTTCGAACTCTATTACTTTTACTTTCGGACAATTACCCTTGGGAAAGGTATGAACCCCCTTATCCTCCCAGCTATGGGTTAAATAGCATCACTACTGTTCTTCTAGAAGGATGGATTTGGCATTAAATAACCCACGAAGGTTGATATGCCACTAAACAAAGGAACCTAACCTAACCTAACTAAATGGTATATAAACAAACCAGAACCTGTCCTTGAGAATGGGTCATAAACTTATCTGGGATTTTGAGATCCAAACGGATCATCTAATCCTGGCCTGAAGATCAGATCAAGAAATAGAATTGTTTGATCATTTACCTGTGTTTATCAACAAAATGTGTTAACAAATCATATATCTAATATAGATGTAAAAACAGGATATGGCATTGATTAACCCACAATGGTTGAGATCCCATAAAACCCAACCAAACCAAATCCTATATATTCAATATATGTAAAAACAGGATTTGGCATTGATTAACCTACAATGGTTGAGATCCCATAAAACACACCCAAACGAAATCCTATATATCTAATATATATGTAAAAACAGGATTTGGCATTAAATAACCTACAATGGTTGCGATGCCATAAAATCAAACCAAACCAAACCTCTATTTTACAAAAGATATATGAAACTATTAGCCATGAGATAAAAGTAAGAAGGTGAGATCATAATTTCTTCTAGTTTACATCTATATATATATATATATATGTGTGTGTGTGTGTGTGTGTTTACGTTTGTGTATATATATATATATATATAGAAAGAAAGAAAGAAAGAAAGAAAGTGGAAAACATGAAGAAAGGAAGAAGGATAAAGGTAAAAAAGAGAAGAACGAAACACTCAGACCTTGAATTGTTTAACAAGAAGAAAAAACACTCAGCATCTTTTGGATTTTGCCATTCCGTTTCAAGTATTGCTATCTAATAACGAAGAGAAAAGAACGTGAAAAGATAAACAAATATTTAGACCTTTTCAGAGAAGGAAAAAGAAAAAAACATTGGGAAACATGAAGGTGACGGTGATTCTAATTGTAGTCAGAGCACTTGGAACTGTTCCCACAGGCTTTGAAAAAAGTTTGAAGGAACTGAAATTAGAGGAAGAATTAAGATAACTCAGACCACAGCAGTGTTGTGATCAGCTAGAATACTCAGAAGAGACATGGACAGTTGAGGAGACTTGCTGTCACTCAGCCTCCAGTGAAAGACCACCAGTTGATGCTGGTGTGAAAAACTCTCAAGAAGTAAAATAATAACTAAGACAATATATGTGAGATAGGCAAGAATACTGAGAAGTATATTAAGGAATTGAAGGGGGTGTCCTCGTAGTGTAATGGTTAAAGCTATGGACAGCGGAATCGTAGTAAGCGAGTTCGAACTCCCGTCGCGCTATTATGTTCACTTTCGGGCAAATACCCTTGAGAAAGGTATGAACCCCCTTTTCCTCCCAGCTATGGGTTAAATAGTACTCTTATAGGAGAGTGGCTTTGGCATTAAATAACCTACAAAGGTTGATATGCCATTAAACAAAGAAACCAAACCAAACCAAGGAATTGAAGAAAATTGCTGGCACTTAGACTCCAGTAAAAAAAAAGCAACCATCCGTTCAGAGCTGGCATTAGTTGGTTAGTCAGTTATGCGTTAAGGTATATCAACCTTTGAAGGTTGTTTAAAGCTAAATCCTGTCCATAAATATTTATTTATATGATTTGTTAACGAATAGTTTGTAAGTAAGTTTTTAAACGAGCCAGAGCTAATTTACATGTACACTGATAAATGGTTTCAAGTTTATTATTATTATAATTATTATTATTCACTCATTGAGTTTTTCACATCAGTTTTAGCTGATGGTCATTCACTGGAGCCTGAGTGACAGCAAGTCTCCTCAAGTATCCAGGACTCTTCTCAATATTCTGGCCGTTCTCAATAATGCTGTAGTTTGGATGATATCGAATACTAATGATTCAACATGATATTCATCAATTGTTTCTAGTAGAGTAAATGATCAAGCAGTTCTATTTAACCCATTGATAAGACCCTAACAGGTACTACTGTTGCATTCTCATATACAGGTTCATGCAGAAATATACATATATATGCTGGATACATACCGACGCAATGGACAACAGACGCAGGAAGCCTTCTTTAACAAAATATTTCCCTCTCACTTTATTGCAAGGGTTCGAAAGGGGTATTCAGGGTTTGCGTGTGAGAGGGAGCTGCAATATTTTGACCCCTAAACTTATGGCCGTCAACGTTGGGTCTTTCTCGTTCTTCTGATGCTCAACCGGAGCCCTGGGGTCCACTCTGCTGGGTGCTGGCTTTCTTTACTGCATCTTATCAGCATCTTCTCTGGACCTCAATTCATCAGGGCTTCTCGTGGCTTTCCTTACCACATCTCACTCCAACTGGCACTTGAACTCAACTGTAACCGGAAATCAACTGGCTGCAACTCAACTGAGTTATATAATCTTTCGACGCCCACTCGATCTTTGAAATCCTATGTTTAATTGTCACCAAGGGGAAATAACTGTCATGCAGTTCAGAGGTCACGCTCTTCCGGTGCGTCAGTCTCTGAGAGTATCATGGGATTTTTTAGCTCGTCCCATTTCATTAGTCAATTTCCACCCACGGGATTTCCTCTCCCAACTGCCATTGGAATGTGTCACGTCCTTCCTGTGCATCACCTTGAATGGCATTTGGGCCAGGTCGAGGGTCAAAACACAACACTACTACTTCGTGTCAGAGTGGACCTTGGAGTAATGGCAACGAAATGTACTCCACATTCCTCAAAGCTCCCAGTTCTCATTCTCCAAATTCCAGGACTGGAATCCTCATCATCAGGTGGTTTAGTGTCATATCCGGGACACCTGTTTGAAGTGAGGGGGGTTACCCGTCTGTAGATGATGCACCGTCGGTGTATTTTATAACCCAGTTGGTTGGGGTTGGAGTAATAGGTTAGAAAAACTCACCAGGAGTATAATAATAATAATAGAAATAGAAACTTACAGATACTTGATAATATTGGAAGCGGATATCATCAAACAAGTGGAGATGAAAGCGTTACAAAAGAGTATCTCGGGAGAACGAGAAATCTACTCGAAACCTTACAACATAGCAGGAATCTCATCAAAGAGATAAACACCTGGGCTGTCCTCCTTGTAACGTACCCGGGAATATTTTTGAAGTGGACAAGGGAAAAACTTAAACAAATGGACAAGAGAACAAGAAAACTAATTTTCATCAATAAGAGTTTTCGGACTATTGTCTTCATCTTTATAGCTATTTCCACAACGTTTCTTCCGATATGTCCTCCGGCATTCTTCAGGTGTTTCTCGAACTCGACAATCTTCACGGAACTTTGAACCACGTCCTTTAATGAATCCACATATCGGCCGAAACGTTGTGGAAATAACAATAAAGATGAAGACAATTGTCCGAAAACCCTTAATGATAAAAATCAACAAGCTCCGTCTCAGAAATTTAAGAAAACTAATAACCATGCGTAAGGCTTTTCATCCCAGAGACGACGCAGACAGATTCTACGTTTCAAGAAAATAAGGAGGAAGAGGACTTGCCTGCATTGAAGATTGCGTTGACGTATCGATACAACGACTCGAAGACTACATACACAAGCGTCGAGGAAGACTGATTATAGCGACCAGAAATAATACAGGCAACACTCTCATCAACAGAATAAAAATAACCAGAAAACAAAAATGGGAAGAAAAACAACACGACTGGGTGGGGAAGGTGATCCACTGGGAATTGTGCAAGAAGTTAAAATGTGACCATACAAACAAATGGTATATGCACAACCCAGAATTCTTCTTGGAAAATACGACGCCCTAACTCCTCTGGGACTTTGAGATACAAACGGATTACATAATCTCAGCCAGACGACCAGATCAAGAAATAGTCAATAAAAAAAAAAGAAAAAAGAAAAAAGAAAAAGTGAAGCTGTCGAATTGTGGACTTTGCTGTTTCAGTTGATCATAGGTTAAAACTGAAAGAAAGCGAAAAGAGAAATAAGTACCTAGACCTTGCTAGAGAATCGAAAAAACTACGGAACTTGAAAGTGAAGAAGATACCAATTGTAATTGGTGCGCTGGAAACAGTCACCAAAGGTTTAATAAAAATACTGGAGGACTTGGAAAGAAGAGGGCGAATGGAGACCATCCAAACGACAGCATTATTAAGAATACTTAGAAAAGTCCTGGAGACTTGAGGTGACTTGCTGTCACTCATATTCTAGTGGAAAACCATCAGTTTAGACTGGTTTGAAAACTCTCAAATAATAATAATGATACGAGGTGCAGACGATAAGTTTCCAGACTTTTTTCGTATGGGCATTTAAAATTGTCGAAGACTCTTGAAAATTCAGCATGTTATTGCTATACATCTTATGAGATGACTGACCAATTTTTATGATTTCAGGTTCCAATCAACAGCTACAGCAGCAATTGGAATACATCCTACTAAAGCCTGATTGTCACAGCTGGTGAACTGCAAAAATGCAATCTGGACGTGAGGACACTTTAGAAGAACGATATGCAATAAAATTCTGTTTTAAACTTGGAAAAACTGCCACAGAAAAGTATGGAATGCTTCAGACTACTTTTCGACCATCTTGCATGAATTGTGCACCAGTTTTTGAGAGGCATCAGAGATTCAAGGAAGGCAGGGATCAGTGAGAGACGATGAGAGGTGTGGGAGGAGTAAGGAAGTCAATACACCAGAGTTTATTGGCCAAAGGGTTAGGGTTAGGGTTACTATGTTGAGGTTTTAAGGGAGTTCGGGAAGAGATTCCTCAGGAAGAGGTCAGCACTCTTCAAATCAGGTCAGTGGCATTTCCACCAGGACAATGCACCAGTCCACAACTCCATCCTTGTCACAGACTATTTGACCAAGATGGGCATCAAACAGTTCCTCAGCCTCCCTATAGTCCAGACGTTGCTCCCTGTGACGTTTGGTTATTCCCTAAGCTCACAGGCTGTCGTTATGAGACAATTGAGGAGATGAAAGAGGCTGTGACGAAGGTCATTGACACGCTTACACAAGAGGACTTCCATGGGGCCTTTCAGAAGTTATTAGAACGGCACTAGTGCATTGCAGTTGGAGAAGATTTCTTCGAAGAGGACTAGAGTTTCATGTGTGTACTATCAATAAAAGTGCCTATACGAAAAAAGTCTAGAAACTTATCGTATGCACCTCGTGATAATAATAATAATAATAATAATAACAACAACAGAATTGTGGACTTTGCTCTCCCTGTTGACCACAGAATGAAATTGAAATAAAATGAAAAGAAGGATAAGTACCCAGACCTTGCTTGGGAATTGGAAAAACTGGAACCGGAAAGTGACGTTTATACCAATTGTAATTGGTGCTCTTGGTACAGTCACCAAAGGATTAATAAAGGGACTTGGAGGTCTTGGAAATAAAAGGACTAGCGGAGACCATCCAAACTACTATATTATAGAGAATGACCAGAATACTGAGAAGAGTTCTGGAGACTTGAGCAGAGCTTTATTACCCTCAGATAGGATCATTAAAAGTTCTACTATTCCAGGTTAGGGTGAACCTGAAACGGTTACGTAGAGGTGACTCTACCCTCTCTAGCGCTTCAGAACTGAAGCCTCACCATCGGATGCAATTCTGTGTCAGACCTAGGACACCCTTTTTTGAGGGTGTTGAGGTATTACCTCTCTGCAGGTATTCTAAGCTACACGAGTAAGGCTGGAAATATTTAGGTAATTCGACCTAACACAACTTAATTGTTCGAAGAGTGTAGAGACTTAAAAAAAAACTGTGACAAAAACAAGAAATAAAAACAAAAGAAAAAAAAATGAAAAGAATATCAGCCACAAAAATTCTTCATTTCAGAAAATATTAGTAGGACACGCACGATGACAACGGGTTGTCATAGTAACTATCGTTATGGCAGACAGTAAACGCAAACATTGAAACGGCTTACGTATGCCTTTCTTTCTTTCTTTCTTTCTTTCGCTGCCAGGGATTCTTTTGATGCGCCAAGAAGACTTTTCCGTTTATCGGAGCTATTTGGAATTCTGACGGAAGAAACGGGGAAAAACGAATTTGGCGGTGGTGGAGGGCATCATGTACCAGCTGACCGTCGCCGAATCCGGATGTTACAAAGTCGACAGAAATAATAAAAAAAAGCCACAAAAAACAACAACAACAAAAAACAAGCAAAAAAGTCTCCAAAAAAAAACAAAACTAAAAAAAAAAAAAGAATTAATAAAAAAGGGGAAGCGGGAAAAATGATAAAAATAAGGAAAATGTCCAATTTTTAAAAATTTTGTAACTTGAGTGACTGTATAATTGGGTTGATTTGGCTTCTTTATTTAATGGCAAATAAAGCTTCGTTGTTTATTTGATACCAAATCCATCTTTGGTTGGTTGGTTGGGTTTTATGGCATATCAACTATTGTAGGTTATTTAATGCTCTTTATATATATATATATATATATATATATATATATATATATATATATTAAATACATATAATTTGGTTTGGTTGGACTTTATGGCATATCAACCATTGTAGGTTATTTAATGCCAAATCCTCTTTATACATATGTATTAAATATATATGATTTGGTTTGGTTGGGTTTTATGGCATATCAACTATTGTAAGTTTTTTAATGCCAAATACCCTTTATACATATAGAATATATAGGATTTGGTTTGGTTAGGTTTTATGGCAGATCAACCATTGTAGGTTATTTAATGCCAAATCCTCTTTATACATATATATTAAATATATATGATTTGGTTTGGTTGGGTTTTATGGCATATCAACCATTGTAGGTTATTTAATGCCAAATCCTCTTTATACATATATATTAAATATATATGATTTGTTCGGTTTGGTTTTATGGCATATCAACCATTGTAGGTTATTTAATGCCAAATCCTCTTTATACATATATATTAAATGCATATAATATGGTTTGGTTGGGTTTTATGGCATACCAATTATTGTAAGTTTTTTTTAATGCCAAATCCCCTTTATACATATAGAATATATAGGATTTGGTTTGGTTGGGTTTTATAGCATTGTAGGTTATTTCATGCAAAATCCTCTTTGTACATATATATTAGATGTATATAGTATTTGAAAATACATTTTGTAGATAACATTTTTAAATGAGTCTGTGCTCTTTTTTTTACACAGTTAAATGATTTCAAGTATTTCTTTACACAGTAATAATTCTAGGTTAGTCATTTGTTTGCCCAGTTTGTTGTATTTGACTCTTAGATAGAACCCTATCTGATGTTGCCACTCTGGGTCAGTGTGGACCTGGGAGGACTGGGAAGGGGACTAGAGTTTCATGTGTGTACTATCAATAAAAGTGCCCATACGAAAAAAGTCTGGAAACTTATCGTATGCATCTCGTATATATATATATATATATAAACAGTTCTATTTGAAACAATTCAGTTTAGCATATGTACGCAGTTTCAATGTCAAAACAGTTCTATTTCAAACAATTCAGTATAGCATAAGAACGCAGTTTAATTCTATTTAACCCATAGAATTGGCCCAATCAGGTACTACCACACTGGGAGTGATGGCAATGAAGGGGTGCTCCACATTTCCCAAAGCTCCAGCTTTACTGAAACCACACCATCAGATTGTTTAGTGTTATATACCGGACATTCGTGGTGGAGGTCTTACCCCTGTGAAAAGATGCAGTCGGTGTATTCTGCAGTCCAGCCGACTGGACCAACCTCATCTGGTTACATTCCGCGAGTGTATCTTGGTTAGCCCACGAACCTTTCAGCCAACCATCGTAAAATTGTTTACGATGGATTATTATAACTCATAACTGACTACAAATAAATAATTCCATGTAGACATATAATTATTAGTATTAGATAGGAATACTTGAAACCATACAAATGTTAGCAAATGATTTGTATTACGAATACTCTTATTTGAAAATACATGGGTCTAGTATTCCTATCTTATATCAGTAATATTCAAACAGTTCTATGGAACCCTAAAAAGTACTGCCACTAGAGTCAGAGTGGATCCGGGAGTAATAGAAATGAATTTTGATTTTACATTTCCCAGGACCAGAGCCTACCCACTGGCTGCAGTTTAGTGTCATAGTATATATATATATATATATATATATATATATATATATATATATATATGTGTGTGTGTGTGTGTGTGTGAGT
Organism: Sepioteuthis lessoniana; assembly: GCA_963585895.1. Lineage (NCBI taxonomy): Eukaryota > Metazoa > Mollusca > Cephalopoda > Myopsida > Loliginidae > Sepioteuthis > Sepioteuthis lessoniana. The sequence continues at coordinate 4,725,172 of OY757935.1, forward strand.
GTGTGTGTGTGTGTGTGTGTATGTAAAGTACTGCCCATAAGTATTTGAACAAACGGAGAATTTGTTCAAAAACTTCACCTGATTGCTTTCCACGTCTTATTTGTTTTCCATTCTGTTAGAACACACACACACACACACACACACACACACACACACACACACAATATATATATATATATAGAGAGAGAGAGAGAGAGACAGAGAGACAGAGAGAGAGAGAGAGAGAGGAATAAAGAGTTATAAATATATACAATACATAGAAAGTTTGAAGAAAAGTGGGGGTGAAAGAAGTAGTCAGAGGGAGAGAAAAAAAAGGCGAAAAATAAATGGGAATAGAGGAGAATAGTAAGAAGACGTGAAGATGGATAGATAGATAGAGCGAGAGAGAGAGAGAGAGAGAGAGAGAGAGAGAGAGAGAGAGAGAGATAAATGGATAGCTAGATGCGAACAGACAGATAGATTGATATGAGCGAAGACACATAGATATATAGATAGATGGATAGATGCAAACTGACAGAAAGATAGATAGATATGAGCAGAGACACATAGATAGATAGATAAATAGATAGAAAGAAAAATTCTGGGATAGATAGACAGAATATTACAAGAATCTTAAAATAGAGACCACGCATACCCAAACGGAAGAAATTATGACATTCCTTTCGTTTTCATTAAAAATTAACTGAGAAATCCTCCTTGAAATTTGATATGACGTTCTTCTTTTTTTTTTGTTCTTTTTTTTTCATTAATCAAAACTTTTAACTTTGACGTCATTGTCTTTCGACCATTTCGTTTCCTCCCGTCACGTGACAGGAAGCCATTGAACCCCACTACAAATAAGCATATTTCGCCTCCCCCACCCATTCTATCATATTTTTGGCCCGAGTTCAGAAGCAAAGTGCTATATACGCTGGCCATTGATAAATTCAGATCACTTACTTATTTTTGTTATCTTTATCACTGCGATTTGGCCGTTGTACTTTACAGCCTTCTTTCCGGATGAATTTCTGAAACAATATCATCATAATTAAGTCATGCTGATAGCACGAATTCCCTCGATTCACTCTCTCTCTCTCTCTCTCTCTCTCTCTCTCTCTCTCTCTCTCTCTATCTATCTATCTATCTCACCATCCGTCCCTATCGGTTATCGCTCTGGGCAGGTTCTCTAAACGGCATCTAGCGTCTGCACAGAGCTGATGAATGTAAGTCTTTGCAAGTCGGCTAACACTGGTGTGTCCATGGGTAGGTGTCCATAGGAAAACGTTGCTTATCCGTTTCTCCTTTCTTCACTAGCAGTGTCCAGAATGTCACGTTCGTTTTATTTGGGCGTTTTGTATGATTGGAGGTAAGTAGCTGTTGCTGTTTTGTGGAGTGCTGCTTCCAGGTTTTTTCCAAACAGAATGCGTCAGGCTTTTTCTCCCAGCGTTTTGTCAGAGTCCAAGTAGTGCAACCATACAGTAGTAATGACACTTTAACCGCTGCCACGAGATAGTACTAGTGTAAAATTGTCGTTTGGAAAGTGGAAGTCTCGAAAAGATGTTGAGCCGAATAAGGTAATAAGAAGTTGTCACTTGATCCTGGCGCCAAAAGAACAAACATGATTATAAAAACTCACTCACGCATATTTTGGTTACACAAGTTTTTTTTTGTTGGTGTCATAGAGGAAAATTTGAGATGTCTTTTGTCCAGTCGATAGAAAAAAGATTGATGAATTCATTAATCGTAGCTGCACTCAAATTAGTGAGTAGTCTTCCTTAAGCCCCCCCCCCTCACCAATATACGTCTGTTTTCCTTAGCATCTCATACTCAAGTCCTTACGTTTTTAAACTTAACTCTCTGTCCATACGTATCACAGGTAACCAAGAGGATTCTGATAGTTTCTCATTGTTGGGGTTTTGAACTCTGACCTATCACCAGTCACTCACTCTCTCGTGAATATTCACCATGTCCTGTTAGTTCGTGAGGGACGCCATTATATAACATCAATATACATTAACTCTTTCAGATGTCTCTTAATGTTTCTTGTTCTTATCACAACGTTTCGACTGCTGTATTCTTCAATCTACTTTCTGCCTAAATTTCTGAGACAAGGTATCTGTCCATTGATTCATTCAGACTAATTTATTCATTTTTGTCGTCTTAGAATGTTTCACCTGCACGGCCATTTTCAATTCCTGGTTTCCTCAGAAAAGAAGTTGGTACTATTATACTTTGATTCTCGTCTTTTTTTTTTTTTTTTGTTACAGTTTTTCGACTAATGTATCCATCTGTCTTCTTTAGGGGTCAATCACATTCAGTATTTTTTGAAACTGTGGCGAATAGTGACAAAAAAAAAAAAGAATAAGATAGAATATAATTGAATGAAAGAAAATATTTAAAAAAATTAAAACACGATTATCTGCTCTTGTTTGTCAAAATCTTTTAAACACGTTTTTGTAGAAGACGTGATAAGAAAATTCTCTCTCTTTATCTGGTGACAAAATGTGATGGGCGGTTTAACCTTGGTATGGCGACCGGTCTAAGAGAACGAAAACTTTGAATTTAAACCATTTGTAAACCTGGGAAGATAGATAGATAAAGAGAGAGAGAGAGAGAGAGAGAGAGAGAGAGAGAGAGAGAGAGAGAGAGAGAGAGAGATTGGCTCTGCTAGGCAGTTTATGTTCAAGACACGCTACTAAAGTAAAGCTCACACAACCAAAAATATAGCTAGGGAACCAGTATGAGGGATATGATCCCACCGGTCTCTCCTTTTGTCGCCTTTGACGTAATTTGTGCACTGAAAAGTATGCTATGTTATGGGGTGCATGACCTTGTGTAGTATTTTCTATCAGAGTGGGTCAGTCAGGTTTGAAGGTAAAGAAATCTGGATTCGTTCGGCCTCACCCCAAGTACTTCCTATTTTAGGTACAAAAGCAAAAAAGCTTTTCAAATATATCCTGTCTTCCTTGTCGAAAAACGTGAGGACTTTGTCGGCCTTAGTTTCATCGTTGGTAGAGCGCATCGCGTCTCGAAGATCAAGAGTAAACTTTGTAGAACACGTGATTTCGTGTCATCCGTGCCGCTATTGTCGTCTACCACCTGTCGAGGAAACTGACGGGTGAGTCAAGTTAAAGATGCCACAAGGTGAATGAGTGCAAAATGATTCTTTTCCAAAAAAAAAAAAAAAAAGAAGAAAAATTCAACTGAGTTGGATTTATTTATAGTTTTGTTGGTTTCTTTGTTTAATGCCATGTTAATCTTTTTGGGATATTTAATGCCAAAGCCATCCTTGTTAAAGAATAGAAGTAATACTATTTAACCTATTGTTGGGAGGATTAAGGAGTTTAGACTTTTCCCAAGAATAATAGTCGCAAAGTGCACGTAATAGTGTTGCTGGAGTTCGAACTCACCTACTTCGAAGTCGCAGTCCAGCACATTAACCACTATGTTTCGAGAACCCCTCCTTTATTTACAGAGAAGCCATGTAAAAAATAAAGAAAGCTGCAGCAGTAGAAGCTCGTTACCACAGCCGACCTCGGGCGGTGGAAATATAAAGAAGTGAGCTAGATGCTATTATGATAATAATAATCATCATCATCAAGGCAGTACCGACAGTATAGATTCCTTTGAAACTCTCTCTCCATCTATACCAATCAGTCATTGCACTTGGTAAGTCCTATAGACGGCATCGGGAGTCCCCAAAGAGTTGATGAAAGTAAATCTTTGAGGGTTGATCTACTCTGGTGTGTCCTAATGTAAGAGTCCAAGGGATAATGTCGCTTATGAATTCGATCTTACTTCTCCAGCAGAGACAAGATTGTTTCTTCAAGGTTTTTTTAAAACAGCATCGAACATCTTTGTGCCGTTTCCATCTTGCTGCTTCTCTAAGCGTTTCGTTAAAGTCCAAGTGGTGCAGCCATACAATAGTACTAACACAGATACAGTTTCGAAGAATTTCCTTTTTATTTTATCATAGAGATCAGATTTTGAGATGGTCGCTAACCGGTCAATAAAACTCCATGTGGGATCAATTGGAGGTGCCCGTGGTGTAATGGTTATCGTCGTAGGAAATGGACACGGCGATACGAGTTCAAATCCTGGACGAGAATGATTGCATTTGACATAGCACTAATACCCTGGGGAAAGGTATGAATTCAATTATTCTTCCTCTATGAGTAAATAGTGGGGCAGACTGGGTTCTTCAGCCTTGGTGAGGCTACTAGTCTAAGAGAAGGAAAACCTAAGAGAATTCAAACCTGCTAAACTCTGCTTAAAAAATTGACCTTGTGTCATATCCTACCCGAGCGGAGGGGTTGGTAATATGATAAAACTCCATGCCTTACATATGTGTTGACATCGCTTTCAGAAGATGTGATATTGCTACCGAGGTATATGAACTGAGATACTAATTTTTGAGCCTTACCATTTAATGAGAAGGTGGTACCATTTTGATTCAAACCTATTTCATCAGTTTTATCTAAGTTCATCTTGAGACTAATGCCTCCTGCTGCCTGCTCCAGGTCACGCAGCAGAAATTCAGCTTAAGCTGGTGTATTTGCGAGAAGCGCTAGATCATATGCGTGGTCTGCATCTGTCATTGTTTCTGAGAGATATCACGTGTCTTTTGACTGCTTTTTGGTATTAAACTATTTCCTTTTATAAGACGTATTGACGTGGGTAGTACATAATCTTGGGAAGATTATGAACTGAAATAGTGACAAAGTATCTCCTTGCTAGTCTCAAGTGGGAGGGTGAAAGAAATCAGTGTCACTATCGGGTGAGCGAACCACTACTTTTGTAAGTGCAACACTTTCTTACTGGATAGTTTGGAACGAGCCACCACAGGCATTGGACTCCATGTTAATGCACACAAAACTGAATATATGTGTTATAACCAAACAGGCGACATTTCCACACTAGACGGAACCTCTCTGAAACTAGTAGACAAATTCACCTACCTAGGAAGCAGCGTCTCATCAACCGAAAAAGATATCGACACACGGCTAACGAAGGCATGGACAGCTATCGATAGGCTCTCGATCATATGGAAATCAGACCTGACCGATAAAATGAAACGCAGTTTCTTCCAGGCAGCGGTCGTATCGATACTGCTATATGGATGCACTACTTGGACGCTAACTAAACGCCTGAAGAAGAAGCTAGACGATAATTACACAAGAATGCTGCGAGCAATATTGAACAAGTCCTGGCGGCAACACCCCACAATGCACCAACTATACGGCCAACTGCCTCCCGTCACGAAAACTATACAAGTTAGACGAACCAGACATGCAGGACACTGCTGGAGAAGCAAGGACGAACTCATCAGTGATATACTCCTATGGACCCTCGCATATGGCCAAGCAAAAGCTGGACGACCAGCTCGAACATACATACAGCAGCTATGTGAGGATACGGGATGTAGCCCTGAAGACCTGCCAGAAGCGATAAATGATAGGGAGAAGTGGCGAGAGAGGGTCAGGGATATCCGTGCTAGCGGCACGACATGATGATGATGATGATATGACGGAAGTTTTTGCTCCATTTTACTCTGTGCAGGATCATAGTATGATCAGCTTTTCTGCCGCAGCTCTTATAGTTTTGAATGAGTGAAAGACTATCACTTGATCCCGCAATTAATAAAAAAGACACACACACAATTTTTATTGCTTTGAATAGAAATTCCAAGATCCTCATAAGATGTACATTTATAAAACTTACTCAGAGTGATGGCCGATAAAGTTTATTTGGTTTGATTAACCTAGTGGGTGGAGTGTTTGCCCATGGTCCGGGAGACCTGGGTTCTATTCCAGGTCGCATCATACCAAAGACTTTTAAAAATGGTACTTGATATCTCCTTGCTTAACACTCAGCAATATAAGGTACGTATCAAGGGTAAAGTGGAGCAATCCTGAGAAAGGAGTAGCGCCCTCCCCTACACCTCAGTGTAGTAGCTATTGAAAGGGAGCATTCTGGTTGCCCTCAAAAACGGTGGCCAACTTTACTTTTATTGTTTAATGGCAGATAAACCCTTGTGAGTAATTTAATGCCTTATTTTTTTTTGTACATATGATTTGTATACAAATTGTTTGAATTGTTAGAGCGTGAAATAAAATTTAGTAAATTAGTTTGCTTCACAGACACGTCCTATATTTTTCAATATGCATCCACTAATTTGAACTGGACTATAGAATACATCGACTGCATCTCTGCAGAGAGGTAAGACCACTCCCCACCTCAACGTGTGTCATATACATGACATTAAACAATCTGATTGCAAGGTTCCAGTTTTAGAGATTTGGGGAATGCGGAGTACTCCTTCAATGCCATCGCTCCTAGGTCCACTCTGACCCGGAGTGGAAGCACCTGACTGGGTCCTATCTATGGGTCAAATAGAGGAAAATGTGCGCAAACAAATGAGTGATGATAAATTGTGACTGTTTAATGTTTACAAATCATATATATATTTAATATATATTTATAAAAAGGATTTAGCATTAAATAACATACAATGGTTGATATGCCATAAAACCCAACCAAACCAAATCCTATATATTTAATATATGTGTAAAGAAGATTTGGTAATAAATAACCAACAATGCTTGATATACCATTAAACCCATGCAAACCAAATCCTATGTATTTAATATATATGTATAAAGAGGATTTGGCATTAAATAACCTACAATGGTTGATATGCCATAAAACTAAGCCAAACCCAATCCTATAAATTTCATATATATATATATATATATATATATATATAAAGAGGATTTGGCATTAAATAACCTACAATGATTGATATGCCATAAAACTAAAGAAACCCTAACCCAAACTAATTTGAGGTTTGCAATTATGTTTTCAGCTTCGATAACCATACTTTTCCCATTTTCAATTTTATTCAGGGTTTTCGTTTTATTATGTTCTGATTCTTGGAAGTCACACCGTTTTTGTTTGTTAAAAGGGTCTTGTTTAATATTTGGTTTATCTGGAGTTTTTCTATGATTTTGTTCTTGATGTTGAGGGATTTCTGGATAGAGATGTTGAGGGATTCGATATCTTCATTGATCCATGTTGTTTTTCATTGGATACGACTTATTTTGGTTGCTTTGTCGGTTGACTGATGTTATTCAATTCGAAATCTTTATATATATATATATATATATATATAAAGAAAAAATTTACCAACAAACTAGTCGCTCACAAATCATATATATATATATATATACATATATATATACATATATATATATATATATATTTGATTTATATATATATATATATATATATTTGATTTATATATATATATATATATATATATATATATATATATATATATTTGATTTGTGAGCGACAAGTTTGTTGGTAAATATTTTTCTTTTTAAACAAATTGTTCGAGCACGAGTCAAAGATAGTTGAAAAATTTTGCTTTTTCTACGCACGCTTTGTATAAAGTCTTGTTTCATAGATGTAAATTATTTTATTTTATTTTAAAATATATCTGCTAGATTAATGCTTGTAATTATTTTGTCACTTTCAGTATCCATATTTTCTACATGAAACAATCAATTTTGGGTTTTGGTTTATACGAGGTGCCTTCAATAAATTTCCAGACTTTTTTGTACAGGCATTCAGAATTGTCGTAGACTCTTGAAAATTCAGTATCTTATTGTTATACATTTTATGAGATGACTGACCAATTTTTATGATTTCAGGTTCAAATCAACAGATACAGCAGGAATTAGAATACACCCAACTAAAGCCTGATTGTCACAGCTGGTGAATTTCAAAAATGCAATCTGGACGTGAGGACACTTTAGAAGAACGATATGCAAGAAAATTCTGTTTTAAACTTTGGAAAATAGGCCACAGAAACGTATGGAATGCTTCAGACTGGTTTTTGACCATCTTGCATGAATCGAGCATCAGTTTTTGAGTGGCATAAGAGCTTCAAGGAAGGCAGGGAGTCTGTGAGGGACGATGAGAGGAATGGGAGGAGTAAGGAAGTCAGAACACCAGAGTTGATTGACCAAAGGGCTAGGGTTAGGGTTACTATATTGAGGTTTTAAGGGAATTCAGGAAGAGATTCCGTCGGAAGAGGCCAGCACTCGTCGAATCAGGTCGGTGGCATTTCCACCAGGACAATACACCAGTCCACAACCCCATCCTTGTCACAGACTATTTGAGCAAGATGGATATCAAGACAGTTCTTCAGCGTCTCTATAGTCCAGACATTGCTCCCAGTGACTTTTGGTTATTCCCTAAGCTCAGAGGCTGTCGTTATGAGACAATTGATGAGATGAAAGAGGCTTTGACGAAGGTCATTGACACGCTCACACAAGAGGCTTTCAATGGAGCTTTCCGAATTTTAAATTTTAAGTGCCCGTACAAAAAAGTCTGGAAACTTATCGTAGGCGCCTCGTAAGTATGCAGTTTAAAAGCCAACAGTTCTTTTCAAACAATTCAGTTTAGTATAAGTATAAATTTTTATTCAACACCGTTAAATGTCAAACAGTTCTATATCAAGCAATTCAGTTTAGTGTGATTACAGTTTTTAGTTTATGCACTGTTAAAACAGTTCTAATTCAAACAGTTCAGTTTAGCGTAAATACACACTTTAAATGACAAAACAGTTCTCTTTCAAACTATTCAGTTTAGCATAAATACATTTTTTTTATTTACATGCTCTTAAATGTCAAAACAATTCTATTTCAAACAAATCAGTTTAACATAAGTACGCAGATTAGACACACAACAGCTACATGTAAAAACAGTTAATTTCAAACAAGTTACCGATGAACCAATCACCAAAATTATTAGTAATCAACAAGACATCAAACTAGGACAATTTACGCAAGAGGAACTTGACTTAGTACTAGGGATAATTAAAGATAAGAAAGCAGCAGGTCTTGATGAAACACCCCCAGAAGTATGGAGGACAAGGGAATTCGACGACATACTGCTCTGATACTGTAACATCGTATATAACCAGAACACAATAGACAGATGTCTTTTTATTTCTATTTTACTTTTAAAAAATCTGGGAAAATAGTTTCGTAGATTGTGCCAACTGCAGATACTTGGGGAAAAAGAACTCTTAAAAGAAAAAAATTACTCTAAAAAGTAAATATGAGTTTACAGTGAAGGCGATTCACTGACTTCAAAGCATAAAACAACCCCAGAGGTTGACATGCCGTTAAAATCAATCAATCAAATTATCAAAATAATACGGGCTATTTTAGGAATGACATTAGATTGTACCTGATGGTAGAACTCTTGTTCTGGAGATCAGGAGAATGTGGATTATCAGTTCATTGCCATTACTCTCCGTTCCACTCTCAGCATACTATGAGTCAAATAGATCTGTGTAAGAATTATTAGTTTTTAATACGACCGTGTGCAAAAAAAAAAAAAAAAAAAAATCTTAAGAAACAATGACTCCAAAAATGTAAATATGAGCATACAATGAACGCGATTCCCTAACCCCTTGGCATAAAATAACTCTCGACGATTTAAAATGGCGTTAGAATCATTCAATCAATTAACCACTCTACTATGCTTGTAAAAAAGTTCAAGAGAACATGCGTCCCCAACTCGGTCACCTAAAACATGATTAGTGCTGGCAAACAGCAGTCTTATAGATTTATTAATCATAAAGCATTACTTCAGTTTTCGAATACTGGTATACCTCACCTTAGGTTGGTAATTCGCTCTAGAAGAACGACTTTAGTCGAATTTACTTATCTCCGAATTTACTTATCTCGAGGTTAAACCACAAATAATCATTCCTAGTTCAATATTTTATTTATAAATGCATTTTTAATAATATAGGGTCACAAGGTAATCCAAGTGGAAGGAGAGATTTATTGAGAAGTCGACACTATAGCGTTTCGGTTCTACTGAACCATCATCAGGACCATGAGGGGTGATATTAGCGATGTTAAGTCAACGATGGATGTTTAAAAATGCAAAATACAAAAACCTAGGGGAAAATTTGTATCAATTTTTCCACATATTGTCGGATTACAATCTTTTATTTACTTTCAATATATAGTCCGTAAGAATCTATTTTAAGCTTACAAACAAATAAATTTTAGTTCTTAATATAGTACAGAAAAAAGTAATCAAAATTTACGAATGCATGTACGTACATACTTGTAAATGTAGATGTTTACAATTTGGCGATCTTTCGAGTACATCGCGGACTCTATTTGCGATTGTAGTTTGCACAAAGACATTATAAAATAAAGTGATTTTGTAAGGTCAAATAACAAATGTAGTAATTAAAATTATTTTGCGATATTAGAAAATAAACTTATTTATGTTAAATTTACCAATATTTACATTAAATTTGTTTATTTACATCGCAGACGTTGATGGTAGTGGATCGTCCTGATTTTATATACTTTTATTCTAATTTATTGTACAGTAACATAATTTTATGTGCTTTTAAGGCTTTTCAGTTTCTTTCAAGCAGTGATCGTGTCGATACTGCTATATGGATGCACTACATGGACACTGACTAAACGGCTGGAGAAAAAGCTTGACGGCAACTACATAAGAATGCTACGAGCAATATTGAACAAGTCCTGAAAGCAACACCCCACAAAGCAGCAGCTATACGGCCACCTACCACCAATCACGAAAACTATCAAAGTTAGACGAACCAGACATGCGGGATACTGCTGGAGAAGCAGGGAGGAGCTCATAAGTGATGGACTCTTATGGACCCCTTCACATGACCGAGCAAAAGCAGGGCGACCAGCTCGAACCTACATACAGCAGTTCTGTGAGGATACGGGATGTAACCCTGTAGACCTGCCAGAGGCGATGAACGATAGGGAGGAGTGGTGAGAAAGGGTCAGGGATATCCGTGCTGATGGCACGACAAGCTGATGATGATGATGATGAAGGCTTTTCTAGCAATATTACGACTCAAATATTTATTTCAGACAGACGTAAAGTCGAACAAAATGACATTCTTAATTTTTATTTTCCCATATATTTTTTGACTAACAATGTATAATCGAGAACAACCCCAAAAGACGTAACCCGGGGTATACCTGTGTGCCTAAATATACATTTGATTTACCTGGAAGATCAGTAGAACAATGTCTTTAAGCAATAATGATATGCTTGTAAAATCAACGATTTTTAAACGGCGTTGTTCGCCAGAGTTTCTTGGTGAATACCTTCGCCCACGAATATCATCTTCCATTAGTCTATTTGAAATGAATGCCGCCATCTTTAATTTCAATTAATGTAATTTTCTTCTTATTGAAGTTAGGAGCCGTTTCCTCTACTTCACCCTGCTACGCGCAATGTGTGGGCAGGAAATAGAAATAAAGATAAATAAGAAGCCTTTTTTGTCGGCTTCTGTTCACCACGAGTAGCCACAGTCACAGCTGTAACACTGATAGAAAGAAAACAAAAGAGAAGTCAGTGGAGATGCTTGTAGGTGGCTTGGCTGGCGGACTTAATACACTGGAACTCTCTCTGTCTCTGACTCTGTCTCTGTCTCTCTCTATTTGAATAACATAAGTATTTTCTGCTGTTACACAAGACTGCTCATTGCTTGACCTTTGGTTGGCTTGGCTTCGTTTTATGTCTACAGACACAAAGTAACCACTTAAAAAAAGACAGGAGGAAATTAGAGGCTGTTTTTATTGTTTACATTTAAAGGGCATTTATTACGAAGTTCATTATTTATTGTTAAAGAATATCAATCGTTCACTTGCGTCTATTTCCCTTGATTGTTCAACATCTGTCATCCAATTAACAACAAGTGACATGGTTCTAGTGACGTTATCGCATTATTAAACGCTGTTTAGTTTTATGGACCTTCTCAATACGAAAATAAACCGTCATTTACACTAATACAAGAGTAGATAAAAGAATTATTTCTTTAACCCCATTCGAACAAATGTTCAATAATGAAACTGTTACTGAAAAGAAGTAAATTTATTTATTTTCAAAATGACGAGGGTTGATTAATAGATATTCATTGAATATTAAGAAAGAATCTGAAAGCCTCAGACAAAAAAAAAAAAAATGAAGATTGCGAAAGTCATTGAATATTGATAATTCATCACAAAGTCTTAGACAAAAACAACAATCAAGATGAGGATAGTCGAAAACATTCATTCAATATTAACAGAAAATCATCACAAAGTCTCACTCCAAAACAACAATCAAGATGAGGATAGTTGAAAACATTCATTCAATATTAGCAACAAATCATCACAAAGTCTCAGACAAAAACAACAATCAAAATAAGGATAGTCGAAAACATTCATTCAATATTAGCAACAACTCATCATAAAGTCTCAGACATAAACAACAATCAAGATGAGGATAGTTGAAAACATTCATTCAATATTAGCAACAAATCATCACAAAGTCTCAGACATAAACAACAATCAAGATGAGGATAGTCGAAAACATTTATTGAATAACAACTCATCGCTGAAGATTTTAAGAAGTAATTCATCGTTTGGAATTAGGTTTTTTGATTTCTTTAATGTTCGTAATATGTAAATTAGAACAAATGGTATTTCTTAAACTTTTATATATATGAAAAATGATAATAGATATAATATCTTCAACTTTTATATATTTTTTCTTGTTAGATAAATAGATAAAATAAATTATTCTAAATAAAAAAAGAAATAAAAATGAAGATTTTTTTTCAAATTCATTTTTCGTCGGAAACAATCTGAAAAGATCTAATTCAAATTTTGAATATCTCATTTGAAGAAGGTTTTTATATATAAAAAAACGTTTAAGTTAAACTTATAATAACTTGTAAGAACCTGAAATAAATTTTTAATGATACCAAGAAAGTGGATGTTTTTCTTTTTGTCTATACAAAAGATTTTTTTGTTCTACACGTGAAATGTTGAGGTGTCATTTAGCCTAAATTAATTTTACATTATAGCTGTTAGTAGTGAGCACTCATATTGGATGCTCTTACCCCTTAGATTTCCTCCTTGGATCATCAAATTATATATATATATATATATATATATATATATTATTTCTGGTACAAGTAAATTTATATAGACAAACTAACAGAGACATCATTGGTAACGAAAGAGGGGGAACTATACTTAAATAGTAAAATGAACGAGGGCCCTTTCGTCCGGCGCTTTTCATGTTTATACACCGGAAATCGGTTAAAAACGGGGGTATAGATTATATAATTTGCAGAGACGAGGTGAAAAATAAAAAGAGCTAGAGACAAATCTCATCTCAAAGTCTTGGAGGCGATTTATATTTCTATGAATCGCCCCCCCTCTATGCAGGCAGTTAAACAATCACATCTTAAATATTTTAGGGGAACTGCTGGAGACTGGGGTGACTTAAATTTTTTTTTTCACCTATATATTCTGGATGTGAGTACGCTCTAAGAAGCTATACTTGGAGACATAACGAAGTCCTGGAGATTTTTTCTGAGGTTTCAAAAATATGCTGTGAGACTGCCAAGAAAGCTCCAAATATTATCAACAACAGAGCAATTCAGTTAAAGAAGGAAATATTTTGAAAATTACACGTAAAAATATGCGTAAACCATCATTGCTTGAGGGCTGCACGGACTGGCTCTTCGCAACCGATTCATATTTCTAACTAAAATAGCCTTCACGACAAAGCGTCCAGATATTGTCATTTGGTTCGTTAAAGGAAAAAAAGTTTTTGTTATTGAGTTAACGGTCCCTTATGAAGAAAATTTCGACTGGGCACATCAGCGTAAGTTGGAAAAAATATGAGGATCTGCAAGAACAATGCGTCATAATGGCTGGATAACAAATGTATTTCCCATCGAAGTTGGATGCAGAGATTTTATTGCCAACTCAACCTCCGTTTTCTTGACTAATCTTGGACTTCCTCCATCAGACAAGAGGAAATACATGGAAAAGATCAAAGATAAGGCGCTAACTGCATCAGCGTGGATCTGGCAATCCCACAGAGCGACAACAATCTGACAAAGTCTGGTGGTGTCGTGAGATACTGCTGGAGCGCTCTGGGTTAGTGGTAATGATGCTTCGGCCCCGAAACCATGCCTGAACCCAGAGTCATCATATGATGAAGGCTTTGTTAGAAGCAATGCTTTTGTACAAACATCAGTTATTGTATGATACTCACATATATATATATATATATATATATATATATATATATATATATATATATATAATCCAACGCCTAGTTAGCCTATTTAAGGGTTTTCTTTCGTCAATATCCATGTAATTCAAAATTCTGAAGAAAGCTCGATGTAAAATAATGATAGATTAAAATACAGAGCAAATAATTCCATATAAAAGTAAAACTTTTTAGAATTGTTCATTTCTTCGTAATGATATTTATTTCAGCAGTAAATATAAGAAAATATATAATTTTTTTATATTTACCCAACCCCTCAGGCAGGATATGACACAAGGTCAATGATTTTAAGCGGGGTTTAACAGGTTTGAATTCAGAGTTTTCCTTCTCCTTGACTAGTTGCCTCACCAAGGCTGAAGAACCTAGTCTGCCCTACTATTTACCCATAGCTGGAGGAAGAATAATTGGATTCATACCTTTCCCGAGGGTATTAGTGCTATGTGTCAGTCTCGTCCAGGATTTGAACTCGTGTCACCGTGTCCATTCCCTACGACGATAACCATTACACCACGGGCACCTCCCCTATATATTTTTAAAGATTTAGACAAAGAAATAGATTTTTTCTTTGTCTGAAGACGCAGCTCTAACACAAAAAAATAGGGTCTGTTGAAATAAGTATCATTATAAAAGTATGAATAATTTTTAAAGATCTTTCTTATTTATATATATATATATATATATATATATATGTGTGTGTGTGTGTAATTTAGTTAATCAATTTATTTAGTTAATCAATTTATCTAATTAATATTGAAGCTGTTAAGTTTTCCTGTGCGGCGGAAATAGTCCTAAGTTTTTGAGGGATGAATACACAAGAACAGTTTATATTTAATAAGAACAACATTGAAAAATTGTTAAGTCCAAAATTAATGGAATGAAAAAAATGTATGAAGAGGAAGTCTCTAATTTGCCATGTATAAGCGATGAATAATAAGTATTTATATATTGATATTTATTTCCAGAAAAATACAGCGGTGGTTTCTATCCGGCAATTGCAGTTCCACATATTTGAATAGGTGAAGATATCTAACTTAGCTTAGCAGAAATATTCTTGTAACCAATAGGTTAGACAATAGACATATTAGTTATAAAAGTACGAATTCTGCCGAAAAAGAAAAAAAAAAAATTCACATGTAGCACAGCGTAAGGAGCCGGATCGGTACGTCCGGACCCAAGTCGGAGTTACTCCTGAGTCGATATGATGTTTAATGACCCAAAATCGGCAATGAAGGCAGGACATCACTGAGGAGCTCCTACAAGCTCTTAAAATGCATTATTGGACTTTCTAAAATCAATTCTTTGAAATATCATTCTAAAGTTCGAAAGCCAGAGAAAAGACTAATCCATATAATATATATAAAACTTTGTCTATAGGTGATAGATTGGGAGAGAGCTCATTTATAGAAAAACAAACAGGCCAACATATATATATATATATATATAGTAGAATTATTCGGTCCAGTTGAACCAGAGTTGGGAATAATTCCTTCAGGAAAAGAAAATCATTCAAAAGCTGAACATTTAAATTTTCCTAGTAGAGAGCTCAATGTAATTAATATTACAGAGCAATTCTTTCTTTAAAGAAAAAAACAAAGACCGGTTATTATAGGATTATAAATTTATTTCCATCCTATTTTGTGTGTCTGATGTAAACCAAAAACACGAAGAAAAATTATAACAGGACTTCTTCAGATCTTATGGATAAATAAAACAGAATAGACAAGGGGTGGGGGGAAGAGGAGAAGAGTTATCTCCCTTTTTTTTTTTTTATTAAACTTCCGTTTTTTTATTTACTTATTTATTTTCCTAATTTTACCGTCGGTTGGAATTTTGGTAATTTAACTTTTTTATTTATTTTCTTTTTTTGTTAAGTTCGATAATTAACTTTTATGTGTTTTGTTTATATAATGAATTTTTGTAAGGGAAATGTTAATACTTATATTAATTTCGAGTCTATTTCCTCAGTTACCTATTTTTTTCATGTACGTATATTGGATACGTTTTTTTTTTCTTTTATTTTATTTTCGTTCATTTACCTTGTTTCTCAATTTATTTCTGTTTTTTTTAAGATAATTAGTCTATAGTTTAAATTTAGCCTTATGTCTACATCTTGCTATTAATTTACATCTCTTATTTAATAACTTTTCAGGCACTGGTTACGTCATTATTTGTATTTTCTCTTGTAAGCACAGGCTGCGTCAAAACACTTTGGAGTATTTGATTTTTTCAGTATAGATCATTAAATCTCAGAGGTTAACCCTTTGTTTTTCAAACTCCAGAATTGCTTAGATAGAGCTGTTTGGTGTTTTAGATGTTCGTGGGAGAAAGAGTATTTGTGGTTTGCGTATCTCTCTTTCCATTTCGTGGAGGAAATTCTGATATAAGTTTTTCTATCCGTTATATTCTCTTTTGGGTAAATTGTTCCTTGATATACTACATTATTTAAGTTGCATAATCCATTCATAGGACAATTGTTTCGAGATTTACAATTACATTCTTTTTTCAAATAACCGGTCTTTGCTTTTTTCTTTAAAGAAAGTATATATATATATATATATATATATATATATATATATATATATATATATATATCGGCCTGTTTGAAACTGGGATCGAAACCACATATATATATATATATATATATATATGCTCAACCAGTTCGCGCGAGCAGGACGCAACACAAGGTCAATTCTAAAGCAGGTTTGAAATCAGAGTTTTCCTTCTCCCAAACCTGTCACCATACAAAGGTTAAAGAGTCAGTCTGTCCTACTATTAAGGAGAATTGTTGGATTCATGTCTTTCCAAATGATATTACTGCTATGTAGACAACCTTGTCCAAGATTTGAATTCAGGTTACCGTGTCCATTTTCTACGACGGTAACGAACCTTCTCGCGAAGGAATTACCAGTTGCTACTTGCGTAATGCAAACCCCTTCTGATAAATTGAACACTTGGTAGCCGTTAAACATATACAAAAGTGATGCATATATGTTAAAATCCCTTCACTTACGCTGAATTTCCTTATGGCTATGCGGTAGAATATCAAACTGGCGTAGCAAATCAAAAAGGTTTCGATCCTAGTTTCAAGCAGCTTGCGTGTATAGCCACACGGACAAGTTATGATACTACAAAATAGTTTGTGGATGACAATATATATATTTCTTTTCAAAATGAAAAACAACAATCGGTCACATTATGATTATAGATTTATTTCCATCCTGTTAAAAAGCTTTGATATTAATCAATGCTCTAAAGATTAACAGGACTTCTTCAGATCAACTCAAACAAAAAAAAAAATCTATATATTGTTATAAACGGCTAATTTTTTTCTTGTTATACAAATTTTCCCAAGATTTTTATATATTTTACACTCTTTACACATCAATCGTTGATTTAACATCACTAATACCATCCCTTATTGTCCTGATGATAGTTCATTAGAATTATAGGACTTTACACTCCTATAAATTATTTTGGGCGGTATGCCACTTGTTCCCACAAAGATGGCGGACGCTCAATATTCAGTCTCGGGAAACCATTGGCCAGGAGGACCACGTGACATGTTTAAAACTAGGTCCGCGCGTAAATTCAAGTCCTGCGTTTTTGAGCCACCTACAAGACGCGTATTTTCTATAAATACGTCGTCTTCAAACACCCTTGTTCTCTTTGACCAAATTTCTTCGCAGCAGCAACACACTCCCTTCAGCGTGAATCAACAGTCGAGAAAAGCAACACCATGGATGGGCCTCGCAGACATTCATATACAATGACTATGAGACGCTTTCCAGTCTCTGAGAAACTGCCCGTTTCTAACCACAAAAATGGACATTTTAACATGTAATTCTTTTGTAGCTTAGTTGTGTAACACACACACACACACACACACACACACACACACACACACACACACGCACGAACTCACACATACACACGCACCATTATTTTGTTAGTAGGGTCAGTAATAATTTTATGTATCCATGTAAGTTTTATTGTTGTAGAATATAAATTTGTTTTTGTTCGTCGCCTTGTTTTAAATGTTCATTTTGTCCGCGCCGTTTTACAACCATTATTTGTTTCATATCTTCTTTCATTTACCACTTTATCCATGTGCCTATAATATATGCTTATAATATGCCTATATCAAACTAATTTTAAACTAAACATCAAAACAGTTGGGGAAAATAAATACATTCACTCACTCCCCCTACAGAATCGAAACGCTGTAGTGTCGACTTTATTTCTCAGTAACTCTTCCTTCTACTTGGATTACCTTGTTATCAATTTTTCTTTACAAATTGGATTACAATCCATTATTTTCTTCCATATACAATGTACGTATAGTTTGGCTAATTTATCTCGGTATGTTTAATGTAACTAATTTTATGTGTATAATAAACGTGCCTTTGGGTTTTTGTAAACTTGTTATGAAAAAGATCGCTTCAACCTCGCTGACCTTAGCGTCAACCATCTCCATATAAATATTCATCATGTGACTCATAGTAATCGGGCGAATATTTTGACTTGGACGAAAAGTCAGAACGAATCTTCTCTTATGTCAGTGTGTGGGAACATTGGACGATCGCAGACCTTGAATGAAAAGACCAGTCAGAGAGAGAGAGAGAGAGAGAGAGAGAGAGAGCGAACAAACAGAAGTTTTTTTTGCCCGATTTGTTAAAAAAACTATCGATGGTATCAAGAGTAAGGATTGTGGTATTATTCCTCGGTGGGGATTTGCAATTGACTGATACAAACTTTCTATTTATGGAGGTGGAGAGCAATATATAGTGGGTAAAGTATTCGCCAATAACCTGAGAGATCGAGGTTCAAATCCAGGTCGAGTCACGCCAAAAACTCAAAAAATGTTTCTTGATACCTCCTTGCTTAACACTCAGCATTGAGAGATACGTATCAAGGATAAAGGCAACTTAGAATAGATAGATAGATAGATATATATATATATAGAGAGAGAGAGAATCGAGACCAAACAGGATTTTTTTTTTGGTCGATTTGTTTAAAAATCTATCAAGGGTGTCAATAGTAAGGATCGTGGTATCAGTCCTCATTGGGGGTTTGCAAATTGTTTGTTAAAAGTTTTGTATCTATGGAAGTATATATATATATATATATAGAGAGAGAGAGAGAGCAAACAATTTTTTGAGCCCGATCAGATAAAAAATAAGTTTGTCATTTAAAAGAGTAGTGGTGTGAGTCCTCATTGGGGATTTGTAAATTGACAATTGCGAACTTTGTATTTGTGGAAGTGGAGCAGTAAGTTTATAGCCAGTCACAGTTATTAGACGAATTCTATCTGAAATTTTTATTGTCCAATTTTCGAAGTATCACTTTGTGTGATTGTAGATAAAAGATATTATGTTGAAAAAAATTATTGTATAACCAGATATTTTTTTATAAATGAAAAAAAATGTTTGACGCTTATTTATTAATCCACGTTCATCAATGGCTCGGCCATCTGATAACGAACAGAAGTTAAATAAATAGACAATAGAATGAAATAAAAATTAAGATAAAATAAAATAAAATATGAAATGAATATATAGATGGCTAAAAAGCTTGTTGTTTTGTCCGTTTCATTATTATTATTATTATTATTATTATTTTACTCCTTGAGAGTTTTTCACTCTTGCGTTTGCAGATGGTCTTTCATTGGAGTTTGAGTGACAGCAAGTCTCCTCAAGTCTCCACAATTCTTCTTGGTATTTTGGCCGATCTCAACAATGCTGTAGTTTGGATGATCTCCCCTCGCCCTATTATTTCCAAGTCCTCCAGTTCATTAATTAATCCTTTGGGGACCATACTAAGAGCACCAATTAGAATTGGTATTACCGTCACTTTCATGTCTCACAGTTTTTTGGAGGTGCCCGTGGTGTAATTGTTATCGTCGTAGGAAATGAACACGGCGACCCGAGTTCAAATCCTGGACTTGACTGATTGCATTTCACATAGCACTAATACCCTTGGGAAAGGTATGAATCCAATTATTCTCCCTCCAGCTATGGGTAAATAGTAGGACAGACTAGGTTCTTCAGCCTTGGTGAGGCAACTAGTCTAGGAGAAGGAAAACTCTGAATTCAAACCTGTTAAACTCCGCTTAAAAATTGACCTTGTGTCATATCCTGCCCGAGCGGAGGGGTTGGGTAAATAGGATGTCTCACAGTTTTTTCAATTCCAGAATAAAGTCCAGGTACTTATCCTTCTTTTCACTTTCTTTCAATTTTATCCTGTCGTCAGTTGGGACAGTAAAGTTAACAATTCGACAGCTCCTCTTTTTTTTTCGTTGATTATCAATTGGTCTGGTCGTTTTTTTAAGATACAAACGAATCAGGTGATCCATTTGTATCGAAAAATCCCAGATGAGTTTTTGCGTCTCATTCTCCAGGGCAGATTTGAGTTTTGCATATACCATTTGTTCGTATGGTCAAATTTAAATTTCTTGAGCAGTTTCCAGTGGATCACCTTGCCTACCCAGTCGTGTATAGTCTTACACTCTTTCTGTGAAAATTTGCTGCATACGGTTATTATGTGATTGATCGTTTCGTTTTTGTCACCACATTACTTACATCTGCTGTTTTGTTACGACTTTATTATTATCATTATCATTATCATTATTTACTCCTTTAGAGTTTTTCACATCAGTGTTAGCTGATGGTTTTTCAGTGGAGTTTGAGTGACAGCAAGTCTCCTCAATGTTGTTGTTGTTGTAATTATATCACTTCTTGCGAGTTTTTAACATCAGCTTCAGCTGGTGTTCTCACACTGGAGTCTGACTGACAGCAGGTCTTATCGGGTCTTCAGGATTCTTCTCCTTATTCGGACCGCTCCCAACAATATTAGAGTCTGTATGGTCTTGATTCTTCTTCTGATTTTGCTTTTCTCTTTCCAAAGCTTTTGGAGACTTTCCTAGTGCGCCAACTATTATTGGTATCACCGTCACCTTCATGTTCAACAGCTTTTTCAGCTCTCTGGCAAGATGCAAGTACTTGTCTATCTTTTCGCTTTCTTAGCGGTCTGATAGAAAAGCTAAGTTCACTCGATGACATGATCTTTTTATTTGTGTCGATTAACGCAAGGTCTTATCTTGCGGTCAGGATTGTGTTATCCATTTGTATTTCAAAACCCTTGGAGGTGCTCGTGGTGTAATGGTTATCGTCGTAGGAAATGTACACGGCGACTCGAGTTCAAATCCTGGACGAGACTGATTGCATTTCACATAGCACTAATACCCTTGGGAAAGGTATGAATCCAATTATTCTCCTTCCAGCTATGGGTTAATAGTAGGACAGACTGTGTTCTTCAGCCTTGGTGAGGCAACTAGTCTAGGAGAAGGAACACTCTGAATTGAAACCTGTTAAAACCCGCGTAAAAATTGACATAGTGTCATATCCTGCCCGAGCGGAGGGGTTGGGTAAATATGATAAATATGGTATCTCAAAACCCTTGGGGATTTTATGCCTCTCACGCTCAGGGATGGATTTTCATTTTGATACTATTTGGTAGTTTGGTCAAAATTTTATCTCTTGCATAGTTCTCTGTGAATCACCTTTCCTACCCAGTCGTGCCTAGTCTTGTTTCTGTATTTATCAAACCAATACTTGCTATTCTATTGCGTATAATCAATTTTCGATTTAATATAATTGGTGCTTATTGCATGGCGTCGTTTTCTGTTGTTATAAAAAGAGATTCAGTTTCTCTCTTTTAAATTTCCCTTTCTTAGCCATGTCCACATCCTCTCGTGTGTCATCTCGCCAGTTTGTAGCTTGAAATATCCATACAGTTGTTTATCTTCCTATTTCTGTCGTTTTTCAGTTTGTTCTTTGTTGCTATTGCTGTTACTGGCTGTTATAAGTAATCTCTTTGCTCTTTTTCATGAAGCTCTCAAGTCCTTGAATTGTTGTGTCAACACAGTCCTTAACGCTGGCGAATCAACTTCCTCCTAACTCTTTTTTCCATAACCCTTTCTTTATTGTCATTTTTCTATAAACATTTTTTAAGTCTTTGGGTCGCCATAATGAGCAATTCCTCTTCATAACATCTGTTAGGTCCACGGGAAGGTTATTTGGTAGGAGGTTCTTTTCCTTTCTAAGAAACGGTTTTTACTAATTCATCGTTTACTTAAATTATTAGCTTGCTTACCTGCAGTAAGGAAGTATCCCTAACCTGATTTGTTTTCTCACAAGGCAATATATAAATACTTTCTCTCTCTCAATCTTGGTATATACGTGGTGCATTCAATAAGTTTCCAGACTTTTTTGTACAGCCATTTAAAATTGTCGTAGACTCTTGAAAATTCAGTATGTTATTGCTATACATCTTATGAGATGACTGACCAATTATTATGATTTCAGGTTCCAATGAACATCCACAAGCAGGAATTGGAATACATCCTACTAAAGACTGATTGTCACAGCTGGTGAATTTCAAAAATGCAATCTGGACTTTAGAAGAACGATATGCAATAAAATTCTATTTTAAACTTGGAAAAAATGCCATGCAATGAAAGCTGGATCTACTGCTATGACCCAGAGACCAAGAGACAGAGTTCCCAATGGAAGCATGCTGGCTCTCGCAGACCCAAGAAGGCCAGACAGAGCAAATCCACCCACAAACTTTTGATGATCCTTTTTTTGACAGCCCTGGCATGATCTACATGCACTGGGTTCCCACTGGGTTTCCTGTCAACAAGGAATACTATGTTGAGGTTTTAATTGAGTTCAGGATGAGATTCCGTCGGAAGAGGCCAGCACTCTTCAAATCGGCTCAGTGGCATTTCCAACAGGACAATGCACCAGTACACGACCCCATCCTTGTCACAGACTATTTGACCAAGATCGGCATCAGGCAGTTCCTCACCCTCCCTATAGTCCAGACCTTGCTCCCTGTGACTTTTGCTTATTCCTTAAGCTCACAGGCTGTCGTTATGAGACAGTTGATGAGATGAAAGAGGCTGTGAGGAAGGTCATTGACACGCTCACACAGGAGGACATCCATGGGGCCTTGCAGAAGTTGTTGGAACGGTACAACCAGTACATTTCAGCCGGAGGAGATTACTTCGGTGGGGACTAGAGTTTCATGTGTGTACTATCAATAACGGTGCCCATACGAAAAAAGTCTGGAAACTTATTTGTCATGTCATAAAAGGCATAAAATGACTTGTATGTCATGTCATAAAAGGCATAAAATAAATAAGACAAGCACGTGTTTAGAGAGAAGAATAAAGGTATACATTACAGTAAAGTAAGTAATAAAATATCTCTAGTGTAACTTTGCTCCCAACTTTATTTATTCTCCGTTCCACCACCGGACAAGTACGGCACAAAGCCTTTTTTAAAGTGGGTCCGGACGCGGGGCCGTAGCCCACACGCGTCCGGCAAAATCGAAAAATACCTTTGGCCCCGTCGGGATTCCCTCAGACGCCAGTAAACGAAAACCACAAACAACTGATAAAACAAAAATTCTTTGCTCCCAACTCTTCCGAATGTATTTCAGTCAATCGTTATATCTTTATTGGAAGAGTCCATTGTGTATAGAAAATAGGGATTGATAGTACAGCAATATATATAATGTTACCTTGAATAAGATCTTGTTTTTCTACAGGTGGCGTTCCCAGAATTCCGCGCGTGTTGTTTCAGATAACGCATCTATAAGGAAGTACCATAAACAAGCTTAAAATTCAGTGAATGTCATTTTGCCGAAGTGTAAACAACTTTGTTTTTCATAGCGTTAAACATGTCGGATTTCGCGAGAAAAAAAGTGTATTTGCGAGGGATTTTACTGCACTACTTTATTCAAAATAGATATGAAGCTGAAGCTAATAGAATTCTTGTTGAGACTTACAGCGACCATGATTTGTCGCAAACGTGTAAAGATTAGTTTAGACGCTTCAAAATAATGATTTTGATGTTGAAAGTAAAGAATGCTCTGGCGAACCGAAAAAGTTTGGAGACGAAAAATAGGACGAATTACTTCATGAAGACTCATGTCAAGCACCAGCTGAACTTGCCGTATTCATCAGGCATTGCTCCGTCCGATTATCACTGGTTCTGATCAATGGTAAATGGTCTGACTGAACAGCACTTTCATTCTCATGAAAATGCCAAAAAATGGGTCAACTCGTGGTTAGCCTCAAAAGACATGTCATTTTTTCGATGTGGAATACAAATGCAGGCAGAAAATTGGAAAAAGTAATGGCTAGCGATGAACTATACTTTCAGTGACATGTTTCTCACAAATTTCTGAAAATAAAACATTACTTTTCATGAAAAATCAGTAAGAATTTAGTCACTATTTTAATATATCATCATCATCACTCTCACTCTCTCTCTCTCCATTCGTTCCTATCATCCATTGCTCCCAGCCGGTCTTCCAGACGACATCTGGTGTCCACATCAGAGCTGTTGTAGGTAAGTTTTTGTTCGTCGGCCAACACTAGCACGTTCATGTGAAAGGATTACATAAGAAAAAGTCACTTATGAGTTCATCCTAGCTTCTCCAGTATGTCTTATTCGTCTAACTTGAATGGTTTTTGAGATGGGAAGTGAGTGGCCGTACATCTTTTGTTTCATGGGGTGTTGCTTCTCTGACTCTAATTCAAACCATGACTGATACATATGTATATATATATATATATATATGATGCCGAAGCAAAATGAGGAATATTCTAGTATAATAATGAACGACTCTATTATAAAACAGGATTAATTTTTATTAAAAAAAAAAGACCCCGCAAAATTAGAAGCTAGAGAAAACAGTAAATTTACTCAATATGGCCATAATATTTTTTTCAATTATTATATCAGTATGCCTTCGCAACGATTTGCCTGCTCTCAAAATAAATCTTCAAAGATTTTATTTCATTCCTCTTCAAATGCAGTCTTAAGTGAACCAATATTTGAATGGGAAGTTGCATTTGTTTTGTTTTCTAAAATACCTCATATAACATACTCAAGGGGGTTTAAGGTCTGGGCTTAAACCTTGTTTAAATTGCTGTCCACACAGTTTTCTTTCAATTCATTAGCGTGCTTTTTTATTGACGTTATGAAATCATTCTTAATCACTATAACGAGAGCCTTTTTTTTTTTCAATCCTCCACTTCCCCTTTTCCTTAAAAATGTCTTTTTCTGTAACAATTTTTTCTTTGCTTTGTATACGGTAGACAAAGAAACTTTGGCTTGGTTTCGGCATCAAGCAAATCATAGATTCTTTGTCGTTTCTTTTCTTGCTCACTCATATTTGGGTGAATTTTAATTAAAAAAAAGTGCTTGAATGATAGAGTTAATCACGAAAATTTAGATTTATCACATTTTTTTCAAAACTTCAACTGATTAGACTTAAAAAACTTTTTTAAAAAATCATTCCATATTTTGCTCCCACACCATATATATATATATATATATATATTATTTAGATATTTTTCATTCAGCTAATGGATATGCTTATGCCACAAGTACATCTTACGCCACTTTTCGTATTGCATATCAACTCCTTTCAAACAATTTCTGAAAAAACGTCCAGAAATATTTTTTATGCAAAAGAATTTTCTCCTAACGATGACCTTATGACTTTTGTTGATATATATATATATATAATTTGCTTTCTTTGTTTAATAGAATATCAATTTTTGTGGTTTATTTATTATGAAAATTATCCTTGTAGAAGATCAGCATTTGAATTATTATTTAGCCCAGAGCTAGGAGTGGTATAAAGGGTTTCATGCCTTTCCCAAGGGTATTAGTCCGAAAGTGAGTGCATAGCTCGACTGAAGTTCGAACTCGCTTACTAAGAGGTCGCAGCCCAACACCTTAACCACGACGCCATGAGGAATTTTTTCTGTCGGCACGCCTTGGTGATGATTATAATGATTATCTATCGTTGCCTCTTTCTTTCTTTCTTTCTTTCTTTCTTTTACAGAAGGTGTTTATTACTTTATAAAAAAAGTGTATCCTTTTCTTTCATCATGATTGTTTTTTTGACTTTTCATAAGCTATTTGGGATAATCTTTCGCTTGTATTTGCCTTTCTGTGTGCTTCTTTCGTTCTGGGTCCACTTCGAAAATTACTTTAAAAAAAGACCCGGTGAATCAATACGTACCTGAGGTGCCGTGGCATTTACGGTGGCTTGGCGGGTTGTTGGTGGTAGTGTTTGACGTGATGGATACCCTTCTTCCATCCAACCATACTGTTTTCTTCCTTCTCCTTCCACGGATCCACTTCCTTGATTCATTCATCGGTTCGTTCACCGAATTACTCATTCATACCTCTTTTTCTTCTTCTCTTACTGAAGACTTTAAAACCAACCGGCTCTCTGGCCCACCCTGTCACCCGGATCTCTCAACCTAACCCCTCCAATACACGTTACAATTTCCTGGGACATCGTTTTGTATCATTTTTATTTACCTGAAAAACACGACGACATGAGTCATGTTAGAGTGGGAGTGGAGATACAGGTGGATGGGACAGGTTAGTGGGTGAGGGATTTGGGGCTCAGGTTACATTACACAAGTTATGGTGATATTTACTGATTTCCGTTTTAACATTGCACACACAAACACTAACTGAATCACGCATATATATATATATATATATATATATATATATATATACAGCTGTTGCTGCATGAAGACCTTATGATTCCTTTAGCCAACGTGGTACGCTTGTTGGCCGAGCGGTCTGATACTAAGTCTAACGTAAGGTTGGGTGGGTTTCGATCCCGGCTTCGAGCGTCTTGCGTGTCAAGCCACACTGAAGAGTTCTGATTGAACGAAATAGTCTGTCTGTGGATGACAATATATATATATATATATATATATATATATATATATATATATATATATATATATATATATCAAGCCTTACACATAAGCTGGATGCAGCACAAAGCCAAACTTTTTAACAAGTTTAAATTCAGTTTACCTTTTCCTTGACTGGTTGCAATACCATCAGTAATAAGTCCAGTCTGACCTACTATTTACTCATAGCTGGAAGGAGAATGATTGAATTCGTACCTTTCTCAAGAGTATTAGCGTTAGGTGAAATGCCGATAGCCAAGTCCAGGATTTGAAATCGGGTTGCTGTGTCCATTTCCTACGACAGTAACCACTACCCCCCCACATATATATATATATATATATATCACAACAGTATATGGTTGTCACTATCTCAATTGCTGGGTTATTGGCTGACCAAATACGGTATAATTCGGAGAGGGTACAATATCTGTGATAGAGTTATTATATAATGTAATCATCATCCTCATCATCATCTCGTGCCGCCAGCACGGATATCCCTGACCCTCTCTCGCTACTTCTCCCTTTCGTTCATCGCTTCTGGCAGGTCTTCAAGGCTACATCCCGTATCCTCACAGAGCTGCTGTATGTATTTTCGAGCTGGTCGTCCTGCTTTTGCTCGGCCATATGTGGGGGTCCATAGGAGTACATCACTTATGAGCTCGTCCCTGCTTCCCCAACAGTGTCCTGCATGTCTGGCTCGTCTATCATTATGTGCTTCCGTGTCTATGGTTTTCTGCCGAAGGATTTTGGTTGTGGTTCCTGTTTTTGATATAGAATGAGATGAACTTTAAATGGTACAGAAAAAAAATATTTGTTTTTATTTTTTATATTCGAAAATTTTTTTTCATATAAACTATTAAGCGACATTTATACTAACTTGAAGATAGTCGCACATCGTTGTAACGTTGGAAACATTGTAACGTTGGAAACATAGTAACGTTGGAAAAGTTGTAACGTTGGAAACATAGTAACGTTGGAAAAGTTGTAACGTTGGAAACATAGTAAA
This sequence comes from Sepioteuthis lessoniana, assembly GCA_963585895.1. Lineage (NCBI taxonomy): Eukaryota > Metazoa > Mollusca > Cephalopoda > Myopsida > Loliginidae > Sepioteuthis > Sepioteuthis lessoniana. Next base: position 4,753,119 of record OY757935.1, read on the forward strand.
GCTGGAAAAGTTGTAACGTTGGAAACGTTGTAACGTTGGAAACATTGGAAAATTCTATATAAAGTATACATCCTCTGAACATTTTATTTTTCATCTATCTATCTATCTATCTATCTTGAGAGAGAGAGAGAGAGAGAGAGAGAGAGAGAGAGAGAGAGAGAGAGACCTTCGTAGTGTAATGGTTAGAATCATAGGAAATGGTTTCGGTGACCCGAGTTCAAATCCTGGACATGACTGTTTACATCTCATATCGCTCTAATACTATTAGAGAAGGTATGAATCCAACTATTCTCTCACCAGCTACGGGTAAATAGTTGGGCAGATTGGGTTCTTTAACCGTGGTGTAGCAACCAGTCTTGGAGAAGGAAGTTTCGCATTGTACACTGGATTTCACTGTTCATTCTTTTAGGTTAGCAGTTTAGAAATAATCGTTTAAACTATATAGAACGTAATTAAAATAAAGATTATTGAATTATTGATTTAATTTTGAGATTTTGTACCCTGACTTCACACCAGAATTTTACGGAAATTCTTTTCCCGTTTTAACATCTCATATCCTCGCTTAATTCAAATATCATTGAATAAAAGTTTCGTAACTGAAAAGTTGTGAATATATTTTTTTAAAAAAGGCCATTCTACAAAGAGGCTGCATTCCCACGATGTGACGGAAAACCCACAAAGTCCCGTGATATTGTAAGACTGTACTTGCGCGCTCTGAGTTATTGGTAAAGATGCTTCTGACCCCGAAACTTAGCCTGACACAAGAGTCTCAATATGGTTGGGGATCTTAATTGTTAAAAATGTTCAATATGTTGGTACCTATTAGAAAACTCATCCGAAACAATATGTACTTGTCAAAATCTTACCAAACGAACGTTTTAAAACAAAACGCTGAAAACGTTCCAACTGACCACTTTAAAATAAAAACGCTACACATAATCAAAACAATAAAGCTCAAACCACACGACCCCTGATGAAGACCAAAGGTAGGGTCGAAAGCGCATAGGCAGAAGATATGGGACAATTTTTTTCCCATCAGGTAAGAAAAATAGTTAAAAGACTTGAAAAATTACAATTAAAAATAATGAACAAACAGTATTCCCATTTCTTTGATAAAACTTGCCTTAATAACACCTTGTTGCCTAAATATACACTCTTCAATATATATATATATATATATATATATATATATATATATATAGTATAAATTGCAACGTACAAGTCGCTCTAGCATATCAGGTGACCCCAAGATTTTTAACTAAAAATTCAATGTGATACATAGACCTGCTATACATATCGATCCCAAAACTTACAGATGGTTACTAGTTGGCTAAAACATACCTAGTAGGCCTAAATGAGGATAGGTTATGATAACCTGTAGGTTAAGTATATAAGTTTATTGGAGTTCTACTTTATAAATGTGAATGAGTCAATACTTTTACAATGACAGTATGGTGTCTTAGAATCAAAGTTTTAATTGTCAATCAGATAAAATTCAACTTGTACCAAATCATCATGATCCTCATGTCGTGCCGCCAGCACAGATATCCATGACCCTCTCTCGCCATTTTTCCCTATCGTTCATCGCTTCTGCAGGTCTTCAGGGCTACATCCCGTATCCTCACATAGCTGTTGTATGTATGTTCGAGCTGGTCGTCCTGCCTTTCCTTGGCCATATGCGGGGGTCCATAGGAGTACATCACTTATGAGCTCGTCCCTGCTTCCCCAGCAGTGTCCTGCATGTCTGGATCGTCTAACTTGGATAGTTTTCGTGATGGATGGTAGGTGCCCGTAAAGTTGGTGCCTTGTGGGGTGTTGCTACCAGGACTTGTTCAATATTGCTCGCAGCATGTTTGTGTAATTACCGTTTATCTTTTTCTGCCATATAAGTACAGTAATGATACGAAAGTTTTTATATATCTATATTTACCAACCCCTCCGCTTGGGTAGGATATGATACAAAGTCAATTTATAAGCGGAGTTTAACAGGTTTTAATTCAGAGTTTTCCTTCTCCTAGACGAGTTGCCTCACCAAGGCTGAAGAATCTAGTCTGTCCTACTATTTACCCATAGCTGGATGGAGAATAATTGGATTCATACCTTTCCCAAGGGTATTAGTGCAATGTGAAATGCAATCAGTCTCGTCCAGGATTTGAACTCGTGTCGCCGTCTCCATATACATATAAATATAAGTAAGTTGGCCGACTGTTGTCGAGGTTAACCCGACAGCTCTTTTTTCAATAGCTACTACACCTTCTTTCCCTGGATTGCTCCACTTGCACTTAATCCACACCTTATTATGCTAAGTGTTAGACAAGGAGGTATCAAGTACCATTTTTTGAGTTTTTGGCATGACTCGACTTGGGATTGAACTCTGGTTTCCTGGACGATTGGTGAACACAAACCATTATGCCAATAGGCGGGTAGATAGCCAAAATCCCTAAAGTAATTAATTTTAGATTTGTTTTTCTTAATAATCCCTATATTTTACCGGTCAATCCCATATTTAACTAGCCAATTCGAATTGACACCATCCTATATTTCTTCAGATCTTAAAGATATCATTTTTTAAAAACTTTGATTAAGGGTGTCATTTCACCCTGACCAGCACTTAAAAATCTTTGATCGGGCCTCCATCTTTGACGCCCTTTCAGAATTTTGCTCTATCTTCAGAAACAAATACAAATTAAACATTGCCCAGGCGGCTGGGGCTGTAGAATACACCGACTGCACCTCTGCAGAGGGGTAAGACCCCCCCCCCGCCCAACGAGTGTCCTGATATGACACTAAACAATCTGATGGTGAGGCTCCAGCAGTACTGGAGCTTTGGGGAATGCGGAGTACCCCTTCATTGCCATTGCTCCCACGTTCACTCTGGCCCGGAGTGATAGCACCTGATAGGGCCCTATCTATGGGTTAAATTGAACTAACAGCATACTTATGCTAAACTGAATTGTTTAAGTAAACTGAATAGTTTGAAACAGAAATGTTTTTGACAATTAAAACTTACTTACATTTAAACTGCATGCTTATGCTAAACTGAATTATTTGAAATAGAACTATTTTTCGACATTAAAACTGTATTTACACTTAACTGAATTGTTACATATATCTGCTTGAATAGTTTGAAATCTAAATGTTTTTGACAATTAAACTGTCTACTTATGCAAAACTGAATTGTTTTAAATAAAACAGATTATTTCAATAAAAATGGATGTGGCGTTAAATAACCTACAAAGGTTGATATGCCACAAAACCCACCAAACCAACCCAAACCAGCAAATTAACCAAATTTATATGAACTTGTTTCATCCTTTGCTCTACTTTATCAACCATGTGTTGTCAATGGACCAAAATTGTTTCAGTAGATTCGTTTTTTGTTTTTTTCTGCATATTTTCAGCAAAATGTACAATAATTGGCTTATATATATATATATATATATATATATATATATATATATATATATATATATATATATAAATAAATTTAAGCATCAAGACGCGGTAGATATGAACAAAATCAAATAGATAGACAGAGAGAAACAAAATTACATATAAAAAAAAATAGTTTCTTTTCAACAGAAAGGACGCCGCGCTTGTGCGTCAAGTACGACTCACAATTCCGGAAGAGACATGGAAGTGTTTTGTTGGACGAAGGCAGTTAATAAATAGTTTGTCTTTTAATAGCAACACCCAGTTGTGAACAAGGAAGATTGGTGAGGGGAACACGCGCCGCCTTTTTTTTATCTGATCTTTTTAAGACTTCCTTTTTAATTTACTTTTGAAAAGCCAACGTATACGGCACTTGTAGACACACAGAGGCTGACACTTCCTGGTCTATATATATATATATATATATATATATATATATATATATATATATATATATATATATATATATATCTCGGCTGGGCGTGCGCATGACATTGGGGACACTTAATAGGGTGAATGAATAGTCATGAAAAGGCAACGTGATAATAAGTCAATAAAGATTATAGAATTTGAAACAAATCAAAACAAATTTGGGTCTCGATTAATTATATCGGTAGATATGAAAAAAAAGGTACATAGACAGGGTGACAGGATGAACACACACACACACACACACACACACACACACACACACAGAGAGAGAGAGAGAGAGAGAGAGAGAGAGAGAGAGAGAGAGAGAGATTGATAGGTAGATAGATATGAGCAGACTGAGATTGATAGATTGATAGATATACACAGACCGAAAAAGAGATGGAGAGAAAAAACTTAGATTGATAGATATGAAAAGACATAGAACGGCATAAAGAGATTCGGATTGATTAAGAGTTAGATAGATAGATAGATAGATAGATAGATAGATAGAAAGAAGGAAAGGGATAGATAGATTGATATATATATATATATATATATATATATATATATATATATATATATATTTTAAATGTAGATGGACAGAACAGATCGAGATATATAGTTTGATAGATTGATAGCAATAAAAAGAACGAGATAGATAGATAGATAGATAGACAGCTAGATAGATAGATACTTGCATGTATAGTTGTCAGATATGAACAGACCCTTCAAAAAGTATTTCGATGTTAATTTGTAGATTTTTTAAAGCCAAAGTATGATTAAAATAAAAAAAAGAAAAGAAAATTTAAACTAAAAAACCCTGTCATAATGAATATATAGTTACTGCAAAAAATAGAATAGGACAACATCTCCATATATAAGTATAAACACATTTTAGAAAAATAAAGGAAAAGAAAAAAAAGAAGAAAATTTTTTTAAAAATCTAAAAAAGACCCTAACACAAAATTAGGCTTAAAAATAAGGAGGAACTAACATAGATACAACACCGTCCGGAGAAAAGAAAAACATGCATGGAACAACTATATAAATTTATAATTAAGATTATAACTTGATATTAATACTTTTATTTTAAAATGAAATGTCTGCTGTGAAAAAAACAACAACAAATTCTCTTACAATATGAATACTTTACTCATCACGATCAACTTGGAAATAAAATAAAAAAGTAACTCTCCCTAATAAAGAAAACAACTTGAATTTTGGGCGGCGCGTGTTCCCCTCACCAATCTTCCTTGTTCACAACTGGGTGTTGCTATTAAAAGACAAACTATTTATTAACTGCCTTCGTCCAACAAAACACTTCCATGTCTCTTCCGGAATTGTGAGTCGTACTTGACGCACAAGCGCGGCGTCCTTTTTGTTGAAAAGAAACTAGTTTTTTTTTATATGTAATTTTGTTTCTCTCAGTCTATCTATTTGATTTTGTTCGTATCTACGTCGTCTTGATGCTTAAATTCATATATATATATATATATATATATATATATATATATATATATATATATATATATATATATATATATGTAGCATAATTAAAGAAGCATTTAGTTAATTTAATTCTTACATCAATTATCAAAAACACATGAACAATATAATTAAATGTGGAATACAAATAATATTTCCAGGGGCTATCTTAAATTTAATAATAGGAATTTAGGTTTCCTAGTGGGTACAGTGTTTGCCAATGGTCCAGGAGTCGTAGGTTCAACACCAGGTCGCGTCATACCAAGGACTTAGAAAATGGTACTTGATACCTCCTTGATTAACATCAAGCAATATAAGGTACATATCAAGGGTAAAGTGGAGAAATACAGGGAAAGGAGTAGCACTTTCCCCTACATCGCGGTGTAGTAGCTATTGAAAAGGGAGCCTTCTGGTCGAGTATAGTCACCAAATTTACTTTTACTTACTTTTATTCAAACTATACCTAAACTCACTAGGAACATCCTCTGATAGTCACCGGTTTTTAAATAATAAATAGCAGTTTAAAAAAATTAGTAAAGAATTCTTTAAAATAAAATAAAATACAGAAATATTTAAACATTTATATATAAAGAGATTTCATGAGGAAATAAATAAGGTTTTGGGTTTATTTATTTTTTTTTGTTTTTTCTAGTCGGAAACGTGGGAGGAATATTGTGGTTTTTAAAGGTTTTTTTTTTCGCGTTGAGTCACCAATGTGGGGTTTGAAGGTATTTAGGAGGTCAGTGGCTAAGGGCAAGGCTGTGTTGTAAGATATCTGACTCCATATTTTGGTTATATTATTTTACCCCACGTTGACTGGCCGGCGCAATGCCTTGCCCAAAGAAAGTCCCAAAAGAAATATACAAAAAGAAAAGATAGAAACAGATAAGAGACGAAAACATTTCTTCCATACTTTCCTTTATTTACTTGGTGAATGGACTAACCAACGCTACGTCCCAAGACACAGCGTGGTGCCCAAAACACTTGACAGCAAAATCAGTGTTGTCGGTTCGACGTCACTACCCGAAAAAGAGGTCGGTTCACAGAAAACCTGAGTATTTATCTCTCTCCACCGGCTCCAAATTCGCTACTCCAAAATCCTTCTAATTTTGGCGCGACCGCTTTCCATTGGCTACTTTACTTTTTATTATTTTTCTTTTTTTCTGATTTTTAACCGGATGGATGCGTGGAGCCTTATGCGTGGCGACGCGTTTATACATTTTGTATCTGGCAGCCGACGAGTCAATATCCGGTTGGGAGTTTTACTGTTAATTCCTAAATCCCCACAATATTTACATAACAGCCGAAGTACCATTGTAGTAAAACTATCTGATGAAGGTCAGAACGGCCAGAGATAAATCTATTACGGAAACACTAAATGGAAATTTTTTTGTCAATATATATATATAAAGGTACCAACTATACGGCCACCTGCCTCCCATCACGAAAACTATCCAAATTAGACGAGCCAGACATGCAGGACACTGCTGGAGAAGCAGGGACGAGCTCATAGTGATGTACTCCTATGGACCCCCATATATGGCCGGGCAAAAGCAGGACGACTAGCTCGAACATATATACAGCAGCTACGTGAGGATACGGGATGTAGCCCTGAAGACCTGCCAGAGGCGATGAACGGTAGGGAGAAGTAGCGAGAGAGGGTCAGGGATATCCGTGCTAGCGGCACGAGATGATGATGATGATATATATATATATATATATATATATAAGTTGTGATACAACGGAACAGTCTGTCTGTAGATGACAATATATATGCTCTCACCCACCGCATGGGTTTAGCACTCAGGTAAGGAATTTGCCGGCTATGACATAAGCTGAAACGCAACTGCTTTTCTCAAGAATTGTGCACTCTTAGTAGCTGATAACGTACATGCAAAACATATACATAAAAATTTCCTTCACTAACGCAGTGATAGGCGATGGTTCAGGGTTAAGATATCCGACTGATGTAAAGTCAACCGGTTTTCGATCCAAGTTTAAAGTATCTCGCATGTCTAGCCACATTGAAGAGTTGTGATAGAACGAAACAGTCTGTCTGTAGATGACAATATACCAGGTGCCTTCAATTAGTTTCCAGACTTTTTTCGTATGGGCACTTTTATTGATAGTACACTCATGAAACTCTAGTCCCCTTCGAAGTAATCTCCTTCGGTTGCAATTCACTTGTTGTACCATCCCAACAAGTTCTGGAAGGCCCCATGGAAGTCATCTTGTGTGAGTGTGTCAATGACCTTCGTCACAGCCTCTTTCATCTCATCAATTGTCTCATAACGACATCCTGTGAGTTTTTCCTTGAGCTTAGGGAATAACCAAAAGTCACAAGGAGCAAGGTCTGAACTATAGGGAGGGTGGGGAACTGTCTTGATGCCCAACTTGGTCAAATAGTTTGTGACAAGGATGGAGTTGTGGACTGGTGTATTGTCCTGGTGGAAATGCCACTGACCCGATTTGAAGAGTGCTGGCCTCTTCCGACGGAATCTCTCCCTGAACTCCCTTAAAACTTCAACATAGTATTCCTTGTTGACTGTCTGTCCAGTGGGAACCCAGTGCATGTAGATCATGCCAGTGCTGTCAAAGAAAGGGACCATTAAAGGTTTGTGGGTGGATTTGCTCTGTCTGGCCTTCTTGGGTCTGGGAGAGCCAGCATGCTTCCACTGGGAACTCTGTCTCTTGGTCTCTAGGTCATAGCAGTAGATCCAGCTTTCATTGCAGGTCAGCAGAGCATCAAGAACTGTGGGATCTGAATTGATCAGCTCGACCATCTTCCTGCTGTCATGACAACGTCTTTCTTTCTGATCTTCTCTACGCACCCTAGGGACAAACTTCGCGCAAATCATCTGCCTCTTCAGTTCCTCGCGAATAATTGTGTGTAAAGTCCCCACACTGACATCAAACTGTGCACTTATTGTCTCTATAGACACACGACGGTCCTTATCCATGAAATTCTTTATTTGGCCAATCAACTCTGGTGTTTTGACTTCCTTACTCTTCGCACACCTCTCATCATCCCTCACGACTCCCTGCCTTCCTTGAATCTCTTATGCTACTCAAAAACTGATGCTTGATTCATGCAAGATGGTCAAAAAGAAATCTGAAGTATTCCGTACGTTTCTGTGACATTTTGTCCAAGTTTAAAACAGAATTTTATTGCATATCGTTCTTCTAAAGTGTCCTGACGTCCAGATTGCATTTTTGAAATTTACCAGCTGTGACAATCAGGCTCTTGTATGGTGTATTCCAATTGCTGCTGTAGCTGTTGATTTGAACCTGAAATCATAAAACTTGGTCAGTCATCTCATAAGATGTATAGCAATAATATACTGAATTTTGTCAAGAGTCTACGACAATTTTAAATATCTGTACAAAAAAGTCTGGAAACTTATTCAATGGCTCTTGTGTGTGTGTATATATATATATATATATATATATATATATAATTTCTGTTCTTTCTCTCTCTCTCTCTCTCTATATATATATATATAGAGAGAGAGAGAGAGAGAGAGAGTGTGTTGGAATAATGTATATATTTAAAGAGAGAAACTGACCGAGATAGATAGGTTGATATATGGCTAGATAGTAGACAAGATAGGTAGATGGATATAAAAAATTGAGTCGTGAACTGAGAAATATGACAGAACTGACTAATATATCTTCTAAATGCCTGCCCATGTGAAATAATTATAACCACGGACATTATTAAGTCTCTCTCTCTCTCTCTGTGCCTCCTTTATGGGAAACACGGATATCGCTTGAAGCTCTATTCTCGAAGGTCAATACCAATATCGTCTAATCAAGAACAAAGGCTACATCCTCAGATGACTTTGCCGGAAGTTGGATCAATAGTCATGAAAATGGTTTCAGCAACGCGGGTTTGACTTTCGGTCACCAGGTATCTTTACAAGGGCACCTCGGGTGGTGTAATGGTTAGCAAGGTAGACTAGCAAACCTGCACGAGTGAGTTCGATTCTCATTGGGTGCCCCATTCATACGGCCTTGTGCTATATCTAAGCAAAACGCTTAGTAAATTACCACCAGGTATCTTTACAATGAGGTCTCGTCACTGATATACCATGATGGTTGAACGAATTGACCTTTGCTATTATAAAACACCTGAATAACGTTAGTTGGTTGGGTTTTATGGCATATCAACCTTGGTAGGTTATTTAACACCAAATCCATTTTTATGAAAATAGTTCTATTTCAAACAATTCAGTTTAGCATAAGTTCGTGGTTCAAATGTATGTACAGTTTAAATGTGAAAAACATTTCTATTTCAAGCTATTCGATTTAGTCAAGCAGTTCTAATTCAGTTTATTCAGTTTAGTATAAGTACGGATTTTGTTTACACAGATGACAAAACAGTTCTATATTAAATAATTCAGTTTAGCGTAAGTACAGTTTCAATGTCAAAAACAGTTCTATTTCAAACAATTCAGTGGAGAATAAGTATGCCGTTAGCTTTATTTAACACTTACATAGGACACTATCAGGTGCTACCACGCCGTGCCAGAGTGGACCTTGGAGCAATGGCAATGAAGGGTTACTCTGCATTCCCCAAAGCTCCAGCATCACTGGAACCTCACCATCAGATTGTTTAGTGTCATATCAGGATACCCGTTGGGGGGTCTTACCCTTTTGCAGAGGTGCAGACCGTGTATTCTGCAGCCCCAGCCGACTCGGAAAACCTGAGTAACCAACTCTCTCGTAAATAACTTGCCGCTCAAAAATCTAATCTAGCCATTGCCAGTCTTTGACAGATTCGAAATATCTTTTAAAATGACATCTATTTTCAGACAAACAAATCTTCCCGCAAATCAGTCAAACATTCTTTTATTTTGTGAGCCGGGTGACACTTGTTCAAACGGGTACACTTCATCAGGATTTATATCTTAGATTTCTGTCACGAGTCAATCAGTCTACCTGGGTGCGTATTTTCATTATTGGGTGTCTGTCAACATTTGCCGGTCTCAAGTGGCCATCGACTTCCGGAATTGGACGAGGCCCTCTGGTTACAAGTGATGACCGTCAAAACCGGTTTGTTGTCAATTGGCTATCAGTAATCCCCGTGTGTGGAAGTCTGAATTAAAGTTTAAATATTAAAAATAATGCCAGTTTGTAGTTGGCGAAAAGGGCCATAATTCAGATGTGTTTTTAAAATGTTCCTGCGTCTGATTAGCCTGATAATCACGCTATATCCTTTATAATCACGCTATTATCTACAGTCAAACTACGTCCCCTACAGTCAACCTACGCCCCGTATAATCACACTACGTCCCGTACAGTTAACATACATCCTCTACAATCACGCTATTTCCCTTACAGTCAACCTACGTCTCCTATAGTCAACCTACACAGTCAACCTACGTCCCCTACAATCACGCTACGGCCCCTGAAATCAACTTACGTCTCTTACAGTCAACCTACATCCCCTACAATAACGCTATTTCCCTTACAGTCAACCTACGCCTCTTATAGTCAACCTACATCCTCTACAATAACGCTACGCCCCCCTGCAATCAACCTACGTCTTCTACAGTCAACCTATATCCCCTACAATAACGCTACGTCACTTACAGTCGACCAACGTCTTCTTTAGTCAATCTACATCCACTACAATCACGCTACGTCCCCTACAATCACGCTACGTCTCCTACAGTCAACCTACGTCTTTGTCATATGACTACCATAATATTTTTTACCACAAGGTTAAAACAGTGAGGATGCTAACACTTGTATAGTGATGCATCTAAGGGTTTAGTGAACATGGCGTTCACACACACACACACACACATACACTTTGTTCTAATAGCATATAGACCTTCGTGAATTACCTGATGCCAAAGCCATCCTTTGTTGAAAAACAGTAGTGATACAATTCAACTCATAGCTCGGAAGGATAGGGGGCTTCATACCTTTCCCTCAGGTATTAGTTCAAAAGTGAATGTAATAGCGAGACTGGAGCTCGAACTCGTTAACTGCCATGTTGTAGTCCAGCACGTTAACCACTAAGTTACGTAGTCTTCCCTCAAATGAATTCATACGAGGTGCATTCGATAAGTCTCCAGATGTTTTTCGTATGGGCATTTAAAATTGTTGAAGACTCTTGAAAATTCAGTATCTTTTTGTTATACATCTTATGAGATGACTAACCAATTTTTATGATTTCAGGTTCAACTGAACAGCTACAGCAGCAATTGGAATACACCCTACTAAAGCCTGATTGTTACAGCTGGTGAATTTCAAAAATGCAATCTGACACTGTAGAAGAACGATATGCAATAAAATTCTGTTTTAAACTTGGAAGAAATGCCACAAAAACGTACGGAATGCTTCAGACTGCTTTTGAAGCATCTTGCATGAATCAAGCATCAGTTTTTACACGGCATAAGAGATTCAAGAAAGGCAGGGAGTCTGTGAGGGATGATGGGAGGTGTGGGAGGAGTAAGGAAGTCAATACACCAGAGTTGATTGGCAAAGGGTTAGGGTTAGGGTTACTATGTTGAGGTTTTAAGAGAGTTCAGGAAGAGATTCCATCGAAAGAGGCCAGCACTCTTCAAATCGGGTCAGTGGCATTTCCACCAGGACAATGCACCAGTACACAACTCCATCCTTATCACAGACTATTTGACCAAGATGGGCATCAAGACAGTTCCTCATCGTCCCTATAGTCGAGACCTTGCTCCCTGTGACTTTTGGTTATTCCCTAAGCTCTGAGGCTGTCGTTATGAGACAATTGAGGAGATGAAAGAGGCTGTGACGAAGGTCATTGACACGCTCACACAAGAGGACTTCCATGGGGACTTGCAGAAGTTGTTGGAACGGTACAACAAGTGCATTGCAGCCGGAGGAGATTACTTCGAAGGGGACTAGAGTTTCATGAGTGTACTATCAATAAAAGTGCCCATACGAAAAAAAGTCTGGAAACGTATCGTATGCACCTCGTATATACATCTGAACGACCTTAAGTGATGATGTCTAGATAGCAGTAGAGATATAATCTCGGCGAGTCATTGCCAATTTGAAAAAAATATAAAGCCAGTATCATTACTTTTTGATCAGTAATTCACGGTGAAACACAGGATTATACAAGTTCAGCAATCTCAATACTCACCTAACGGTGTGTTATGGACATTGGAAATGATATAGCGACATCACACAACATCCCAAGAGGTACTTTGATCAATGTTCACGGAAAATACAGCTTCAGACTCGATGCATTTTGAACACACCGCGTATGATACCACCCCTCGTTCGGTAATAAATGTACCCGTGGTGTAATGGTTATCGTTTAGGAAATGGACACGGTGACACGAGTTCAAATCCTGGACGAGACTGATTGCATTTCGCATTGCAGTAATCCCTTTGGGAAGGGTATGAATCCAATTATTCTCCCTCCAGCTATGGGTAAATAGTAGGATAGACTAGGTTCTTCAGCCTTGGTGAGGTAACTATTCTAGGAGAAGGAAAACTCTGAATTCAAACCTGTTAAACCCCGCTTAAAAATTGACCTTGTGTCATATCCTGCTCGAGCGGAGGGGTTGGTAAATATATATAATAAATGTAACATTTAGTATAAGAAATATATTTTGATATATACTATTCGGGGACAAAAATAGTTTCATGAATTATTCATTTCTGTCTTGGTAAATACAGCTTCTTGAACCAATTTATACAGCTTCAGTTATATATATATATCAATTGATTTTCTAGATACACTTAAAAGGAATTATCCAATCTGAGTGCTCAATGTAAAGTTTATAATCTATGAAGACATATAAATAAGATTATGCAGAGCCCAATATCATTGAGAAACAAGAAAATCAGTAAATACTTATTGATTTTCTTGTTTCTCAATGATAAATATATATATATATATATATATATATATATATATTGGCAGCATTTCTTCATTAATCAAATTTCGTATATTACAAAAGTATACACTGCAACGGCCCAGATATTCTTCTTACAAAGTTGTAATGTACATACAAAAGTTACATCACTTTTGTAATACATCCTCCTCTAATGATGGCCCAAAGTCGGGCAGAAAGTACTTAGGAAATAAGCAATTATGGAAAATTTATCAATCAATTCCCGCTGAATACTATAAAATCAATACGGCAATATGAAACGATCAACAAGAAAATATGTTGACGGAAAATGTCTCTTATATTCAACGAAATTTGTATATATATATATATATATATATATATATATATATATATATATTGAGCGCTGTGGCGAAGGAATATAACGGTTGCCACTCGTGTAGTGCAAAGGTCTTTTAACGAATTGAGCACTCCGGCATCCGATAACGGAAAGTGTAAACAAACGAAATTGGATACATATCTGTTAATTCCCGACCTGACGTTGAGTCACGTGCTTGGCCTAGAGTTATGTCATCAGCCTGAAGTAAAGTTAGGTAAGTTTCGATCCCGCCTTGGAGCGTCTCTTGTGTCTAGCCACACTGACAGTACTGTAATACAACGAAATAGTCTCTCTGTAGATGAGAATATATGAATGTGTGATTTCTATTATAAAAAACGTTTTAATTTTTGTGCCAAAATTAGCCCGAGAAGCCGTAATTTTGGTGTCTCTATTTTTTAATTTATTTACCAGCCAGCGTTTACATGCTCTTAAAAATTCTTTGAGGTTTCGTCGACGACAATATCTAACTTGCCGCGCAAAATTTGAAAGATCAAAGTCTAAAATAATTTAAGAAATCTTTTTTCTTTTCGATTATTAGAACCATCTTCTTTTTTAATTCAATCGAATTTTGAGCTTACCTCAACCTTATAAATTATCGATAGAATATATAATTGTTTAGTTGTTTTATGGATTTATTCTGTAACTCGACTCAAAACTTCCGATTTTATTTCTTTTGATTGAAAATCTAACATTCTGTTCCTTCAAGTGAGGATTTAATTTCAACATGACTTAATTATTTTAAATTGACTGAAAATGTTTTACATAGATTTGCTCGTACAGGCATTTTAGTGTTTGCTTCTTGATGAAATATTCTAGTCGCAGTTGCTTACATTTTAGCGTATAAATAAACTTTCTCTCCTACATAATGACACACTCTCACAAAGATCTTTTACACTCACTAAATATATCAAAAGACTTATTCAATTCAGACTAGTACATTAAATGTATGGAAAATATTATCTTGTTATATAAATATATGGAGAATATTGACCTTCTGACTGTAACGTAATGGCCGAGGGATTTCGGTTCATGCCTTTGAGTTTAGTTAGGCTGAGAACCTTTCGGTTCAGCACATGGGTTAGTTAGGTGCAAACATTGATGCAGGTGTTAACGCGGGCGGACGAAGATGTCACTCAGAAATGTAACAATAGTCCGAGACGAAACGGGTGACGGATTGCAAGTGACGTCACTCTCCGGAAGCGCGCAGAGGTTTGTGGAGAATTGAAAGAAAGTTATGGAGTTGAATACTAGACGCCAAACGAGGAGGATCGATTTCTGGAGCTCGCAGACGCGAGGTGAACTAGCGCCCTATGGGGGCCGCTCGAGATGGGGGCCAAATGAATAAGACAGAATAGAAGATTGTGTCTCTCCTCCTTATGTCGAAACCTTTAACTCAAAGGGGGGGGTGTCCTCCTCGTGGTGTAATGGTTAAAGTGATGGACTGCGGAATCGTAGTAAGTAAGCGAGTTCGTACTCCAGTCACGCTATTATGTTCACTTTCGGGCAAACACCCTTGGGAAAGGTATGAACCCCCTAATCCTCCCAGCTATGGGTTAAATATACCACTACTGTTCTTCTTGGAGAATGGCTGTGGCATTAAATAACCTACAAAGGTTGATATGCCGTTAAACAAAGAAACCAAATCAAACCTTTAACTCAAAGTTAATAAAAAGGTTTCGTACCTGAACAAGAAGTCGTCACGTGTTTTCGAATTTCGAGATTCCTATGTTCTTTATATGTTCTAGCGTTATGAACTTTATATGTCCATTTCGCACATGGCGTTAATTGTGGCTATAGTAAATGACAAATATTCTCATTTTTTTTTTACATGAAAAGACTTTGTAACTTTAGTTTTTTTAAACAAACTTTTCATTTAGTTTAACGAAAAAAATTATCGATCAGCATTTTATTCAATCATTTATCTAATTATCCGTCACACGCACGTGTGTACTCTCTCTCTCTCTCTCTCGCACACACTCGCGCATGCGCAAGTGCACCCATATATCATATGATGACTCCTACATCTTTACTGATGATATCTTTATCACTAATATTGCAACTGAGATATTCTGGCTTAAATTTTGTTCAAGGTTCCTCATGTGGAATATCATTTTTTAAATGAATCTTCATGTGACTTTTTATTACAGGAATCAATTTGCACACTACCACAAACAACTCTTGTATTACCATGAGGATATAGCGTTTCGGGAAAGTGTTAATTTCTTTAACACAATATTTTTTAGGCAACACAAATGAATGACGAAACTTTTCTTTAACAACATAACAAAGAAAGTTTTTTATTTGCAGCATTGAATATGGTTTGCTTTTGGTGCTGCAAGACTCGTGGAGTTTAGGCTTGTTAGTGTTGGAGACGAAATGGCGTAGCGGGATGTTGATATGGCGGTGTGTGTTGTGGGACGTGTGAGGGATTGTGTTTAGTGTCACCGTGTAGTTTTGTATCTGGTATTTGGTGGAGAGTCTGTGTTGTCTCCATGCGGTCGAGAGCGGAGTTACGCTCAGATCGACATAGCCAATTTTTGGGGTGATACAAAGTTGGGCCTGTACGAGGCATGTTGTATGTTTCTAATTTATGTTCAACTGGGATTCCTCGTAGGAAATCCATAAATTAGATCGTTCCCTCGTTGAGTGTCCATGTTGCTGCTGCTGGTGTTGCTATGTTAAAGCCGCAGTGAGATGTCCACACTGGGCGGCTTGTCTAGCTAAAAAGCATCGCTAAGTAGGGACGGCCAGAGGAACGTCTGTTCTGGTCGCCGTCTCAAGCCAAAGAGAGTGGGTTTGGCCGCTCACCCGTTTCGCAAGCCGGAAATGAAGGTCCGGACTGAATAGAATAAGTCATCCTGATTGGGTGAAATTAAGTGTTGAAATAAATTGAGCGCCAAACCAAAATACGAGATTTTCCTCTTCTCTACAAGGACGAGGAGGAACTGAAAGTTTATAAGTTTCTTAGCGTTTTAAGTTACTATGGGATTTGACATAGTTAACATATCCAGCCTTTGATGACGAACGATGATGACAGAATTCGTCTTAAGACTAAGTGTTCGTTCGCGCGTATATATATGTGTATGCGTACATATATATATATATATATATATATATATATATATATGTGGGTGTGTGTGTGGTTAGGCAGTAGTCGTTCATTTAAGCATGTTTCATTAAATAATAAAAACAAATTTGGTCTGTATAATTTATTTAAGATTCTTTCAAGTTTCTTGATAAGTGTTTTAGTTTCAGGTTGGAATTGGTAGATGAATTTCCTAAAATTGTCCCGAGCGCTTTTTTAAAGACACCAGTTACCCTGTTTTTATCCAAATCTGCGTTCGCATATTTTTGTTATGTTATAAAAAACTTTCAAAAACTTTCAAAACTCATTCTTAAAAAACAACACACCTTACACAAGCAGTCAACCCCTAATGATGGCCTGTGAAGGCTCTGAAAGCGCTCGGGGCAATTTTGGGAAATTCATCTACCAATTCCAACCTGAAACTAAGACACTTACCAGGAAACTTGAAAGGATCTTAAATAAATTATACTGACAAAATTTGTCTTTATTATTTGACCTATATATATATATATATATATATCAAACGTTCCGCTATATATATATCAAACGTTTAGCAGGATGTGGCACAAGGTCAATTTTTAAGCGTTGTTTAGCAGATTTGAATTTAGAGTTTTTATTTTCCTCGATCGATTTTCATATCAACGTTAAAGAGAACAGTATACTTCAGTATTTGCCAATAGCTTCGGGGAGAATCGTTAGATTCAGACATTTTTCAAGGGCTTTAGCGCTATGGGAAATGTAAATAACCTCGTCAAGGATTTGAACTCGGGTTATGGTGTCTATTTTCAACAACAGTAACCATCACACAATAGACATATATGTGTATATGTTTGGGTATTGATGCAAAAGATTACATATATATTTGTGTGTGTGTGTGTAAGCGTACACACACACACACACACACATATATATACATATATATATGGATTTGTATATATGTGTATATACGCGTATACGTACGTGTCTATATGCACTCGTATGTGTATATCTGTAAAAAACAGAGTGTATTTAAACGTCAATTCAGGATAGTCATTGAATAAACTTTACTTAGTTAGGCACAAGGGAAGTATGGTGCATTTATTAAGAATCGAACTCACTAACGATGGTCCGCTAGTTTAGAACGTTAACCCTTACCCCATATGACTTCATGGTCGAACAACGCGTTATTGATGGCCAATAGACAACAAACCGGTTCTGACAGGCATGGCTTTTTAACCACTGGGCCTCATTGAATTCCGGAAGTCGATAGCCACTTGAGATAGACTAATGTTGACAGACACCCAGTAGGGAAAATACACTCCCGGGTAGACTGATTGACTCGTGACAGAAATCTAAAACGCCAACCCAGTTAGAGGGTACCCGAGGTTGATTATATTTAAACACGAGCTACCCGGCTCACAAATAAAAGAGCGCGTGACTGATTTGCGGAAAGACGTGTTTGTCTAAAAATAGATGTCATTTCAAAAGATATTTGGCCTCGAGAGAGATATGAACTCTCTGATCCCCCCACTTAGGGATTAAACAGTACTGTTACTCATCTTCTACAAGGATGGATTTGGCACTAAATAACCCTCATAAATTGACATGTCATTAAACAAAGAAACTAAATCAGAGAAACATATTTTGGTTGGGTTTTATGGCATATCAACCATTGTTGGTTTTTTAATGCCAAATCCTGTTTTTACATTTCTATTAAATATATGCCTTGTAAAACATTTTCTCGATATACACAGTTAAATGATCAAACAGTTCTATTTCTAACAATTCAATTTAGCTGAAGTCAACAAAGTTAAATGGTTCCAAATATGGCTATGTATAACTAACTACTCAGTTATTTGTTTACACACAGTTAAATGATCAAACAGTTCTATTTCAAACAATTCAATTTAGCGTTAGTCATTTGTTTAAATGTCAAGCAGTTCTATTTAACCCATAGATAAGATCCATAGATAAGATCCTTCAGGTTCTACCACTCGGGCCCAAAGTGGATCTGCGAGCGATGGCAGTGAAGGAGTACTCTGCATTTCCCAAAGCTCCAGCATTACTGGAGTCTCGCCAGCAGATTGTTTAATGTCATTATAAGGACACTCGTTGGGTGGGTGGTATCTTACCCCTCACCAGAGATGCAGTCAGTGTATTCTTCAGCCCCAGCTGACTAGGCTAAGGATGTTTTGAAGCTGTCAAGGCTGGCATTGGGTGGAGTAGATTTTTATACGGCTAACTTATAACTGCAAGTTATCTATGGAAAAAGTTATATGCATTTCGCAAGATGTACTATCGCCAGATATGGCTACATGTGAAATGTACATAGAATGTTCATAACATATATACATAGAACATAGGAATCTCGAAATACGAAAAACACTTACAACTTCTTAGTTCAGGTACGAAACTTTTTATTACCTTTGAGTTTAAAGGTTCTTAGACATAAGGAGAGAGATACGCATTCTTTCTATTCTGGCTTTTTCATCTGTCCCCATCTCGTGCGGCGCCTGTAGCGCGCAAATTCGTCTGGCCTCTGCGAGCCCCGAAAGTGGACCCTTCTCGTCCGGTGTCCAGTTCTCAAGTCAACTGCCTTTTTCAAATTTCCCAAAATCCTCCGCGCGCGCTTCCGGTGTGTGACGTCATTCGCACTCCCTAGCCCCCGTTTCCCATTGTGACATCTCTGAGTGACACGTCCGCTCCCCACGCGCGCGTGAACACCTGCGTTAATGTTGCACCTAAGTAACCCATGCACTGAGCCGAAAGGTTCTCAGCCTAACTAAACCCAAAGGCATAAAACGAAATCCCTCGGCCATTATATTACAAAGATTTTAGGGCAAAGTGAAGAAAAATTCAAACTCGTATCATTGATACAATTTTTATAATCATCTTCCAACGATTTCATCAGAGAATGTGACCTTTCTACTTGATTAGGCAATATTCTTATTGGCCTTCAAGAACAGTACTTCCCCTTAAGGAAGCATCAAGCGCGATGAATATAAATATTTCATAGAGAGCAGCATTTAAAAGCTATATTAGTCGAATTAGACCCGGTTTTGTAGCACCTGATAGAGCCCTATCCATGGGTTGAATAGAACTAACAGCATACTTATGTTACATTGAATTGTTAGAATAAGAACTGTTTGACTAAACTGAATAGCTCAAATAGAAATGTTTTTGACAATTAAATTGTTCTTACATTTAAACTGCGTGCTTATGCTAAATTGAATTGTTTGAAATGGAACTGTTTTTGACATTGAAACTATACTTACGCTAAACTAAATTGTTTAATATAGAACTGTTTGACGTTTAACTGTGTGTAAACAAAATCTGTACTAATACTAAACTGAAATAGCTTAAATAGAACTGTTTTGACAATTAAACTGTGTACTCATGCTGAACTGAATTGTTTGAAATAGAGCTGACTATTTTCATAAAAATAGATTTGGCGTTAAATAACCTACAAAGGTTGATATGCCATAAAAACCCAACCAACCAACCAACCTTGATCTATTCATATCTGTCTGTCTATGCCAGTATGTTAATATCTATCTATCTATCTATCTATCTATCTATCTATCTATGTGTGTGAGAATATGGTTTAATGTGTGTGTGTGTGTGTGTGTGTGTGTTCAGACTCCCTGTCTATATATCTATTTTCATATCTACCAATATAATAAATCGTGGTCCAAATTTATTCAAATTTGTTTAAAAATCTGTAATCTTAATTGACGTTTTACGATGTTTTTTCTTTATGGTTATTTGCTTGCGCTATCAAATATCGGGAATAATTTGTAAGAATATATGCAGCAATGACTAACTCAGTTGATTGACTGATTAATTTTAACGTTATATCAAAACGTGAAGGGTTATTTTATGTTTCATTGGCTGTGTTTTACAGCATATCAAGTCCTTTGCCAAATTCTGTTCAAGCGTATGTATTAAAAACATGTTTTGTGAATAAATAGTTTGTTGGTAACAATTTTTAAACGAGTCAGAGTTCATTTGTTTGCACACAGTTAAATGGTTTCGAGTATTGCTATCTAACACTAATAATTTCATTTGCACCCAGCTAAATGATTTCAAATATTACTATCTAACACTCATAGTTTTATTTGCATACAGCTGTTGTAGATAAGTTCTAGATGGTCGTCCAACACTTGCACGTTCTTGCCCAGTCGGCTAGGGCTGTAGAATACACAGACTGCATATCTGCAGAAGGGTAAGACCCCCCCCAACGAGTGTCCTGGATATGACACTAAACAGTCTGATGGTGAGGTTACAGCCATGCTGGAGTTTTGGGGACCCCTTTATTGCCATCGCTCCCAGGTCCACTCTGGCCCGGAGTGGTAGAACCTGATAAGGGTCCTATCTATAGGTTAAATAGAACTTACGGCATACTTATGCTAAACTGAATTGTTTGATTAAACTGAATAGCTTGAAATAGAAATGTTTTTGACAATTAAAGCGTACTTATATTGAAAATGCGAGCTTATGCTAAACTGAATTATTTGAAATAGAACTGTCTTTGTCATTGAAACTGTATTTACACTAAAATGAATTGTTTAACATAGGACTGTTTTGACATGTAACTGTGTGTAAACAAAATCTGTACTTATACTAAACTGAATTAGCTGAATTAGAACTGCTTGACTAAACTGAATAGCTCGAAATAGAAATGTTTTCACAATTAAACTGTACTTACATTTAAACTGTGTGCTTATGCTAAACTGAATTATTTGAAATTGAACTGTTTTTGACATTGAAACTGTACTTTTACTAAACAGAATTGTTATATATAACTTCTTGAATTGTTTGAAATAGAAATGTTTTTGACGATTAAATTGTTTACTCATGCTGAACTGAATTGTTTAAAATAGAACTGATTATTTACATAAAAATGGATTTGGCGTTAAATAACCTACAAAGGTTGATATGCCATAAAAACCAACCAACCAACCAACCAACTTGCACGTTAATGTAAAGGGGTTCATGGGAGAACGTTACTTATGAGTTCGTCTTTATTCTCTAGCAGTGTCCCGCATGTTTTATTCGTCCTCTTTGGATGGTTTTAGAGATAGGAGGTATGTGGTCGTACAGAATTAAGAAAATTCACCTACTCGTATTTGTCGAGCGCCAAACATAGAGTGTGGAGCAAGGCCTTTTTTATAGTGGGAACCAGACACAGGACCGTTGCCCACACACACCCAGTGGTTTCAAAAGTTCCTTTAGTCCCGTCGGCATTCACCTAAAAAGGGGCGGTTTAGACACCAGGCAATAAACCAAGCCCTTCTGAAGTGGGTTAAATCTTTAAGCGCGAGTCTTAGCTGCAAGACGCAAATGCTGGGTCTCTCAGGCAGCCTCGACCGACAGCCATAAAAGCCAAGACATACCCAGTTTAATTGTCAAAAGCATTTCTATTTCAAGCTATTCAGTTTATTCAAACAGTTCTAAGAGAGTTTTAGAGAGTCAAGCAGTACGTCTAAGCATCCATGAGGTGCTTCAAATGCCAAAAATATGGACACCACAGGGAAGCCTGTAGACGACGACAAATTTGTACCTAATGTGGTGAAAAGGACCCGGATTACTTAGAAGAAGATTGCTTGAAGCAAATTAGATGTGCAAACTGCCGAAAAGATCATCCGGCTGACGTAAGATCTTGTGATTTTTGCAAAAAAAAAGAAAAGGGAATACTTGAGGTGAAACACAGGAGGAATGTGTCTCTCCTGGAAGCAAGGAAAATGGGAGAAAACAGCTACGTCTCTGTTGTACGGAAGGTGGATAGAACCAATGAAGACTACAAATATAGAATACTCGAGGAGAAATTGATCCAGTTGGAAGCAAATGATTGGTTAAAGTTTCAGGAGCACCTGAGAAAAAACACTTGGCCGAATTTTACCAAACACCAGCTCAACTACAAGTTAAGAATTGGGAGAAATCCAATGTTGTAGTCCAAACAAAAATACACGTAGGATCTACCACTCCAACACGAACTACTAAAAGTGCAAAATCTCCAGCAAAACAACTGTTACATAAGTCACCAATCCATCCACCAAAAAAAAAAAAAAAACGAAAATCACAAGATCCCATTAGCCCAGCTGCGAAAATACAGATGAACCCCAAAGGGAACAAAGAAATACCAGAAAGCACATTCAAAATGCCCTTAAGAACAAAGTCACCAATAAGAATCAAACAGTGCAAAGCCCAGGGATCGACAAAATCTCTACAAAGAATCTACAGTATAGAAAGTATGGATAGTGACACAGACTACGTAGTTGCCAGCCTTAATCTTGAAGAAATAATGAATAACTACAATACTTGAAACCATTTAACTGTGGGCAAACTTATAAGCTCCCTCACTCTTTTAAATGTTAATATCTTACATATATATATATATATATATATATATATATATATATATATATATATATATATATATATATTTAAATGGGTGCAAACAAATGACTGAAGTTAAATTGTTTCTGTTACATAGCAACACAAAGAATCATTTGACTGTGTGCAAACAAATGAGGAAAAATGAATGGAATGATTCGTATTGGACAGAAATACTTGAAATCATTTAACTGTGAAGGAAAATGAGCCCAGGTTTGTTAAAAATGTTATTAGAAAAATGTTCACAAACTATGAGTATTTAATATATAAATCTAAACAGGATTTGTCATTGAACAATTTGTAGTGTTTGATGACATAAAACCAAACAATCTTAGGAAAGAACTGTTTTTGACACTTGATTGTTTGAAATAGAACTGCTTTTATGTATAAAAATGGATTTGGCATTAAATAACCTAAAATGGTTGGTATACCATAAAACCAAACGAAACTAAACTACGTACTTATGCTAAACTGAATTGTTTAGAATAGAACTGTTTTGACATTTTACTGTGTATAAACAAAATCTATACTTATACTAAACTGAATTAAAACTGTTTGACTAACCTGAATAGCTTGAAATAGAAATGTTTTCGACAATTAAACTGTGTACTTATGCTAAACTGAATTGTTTGAAATAGAACTGATGATTTGTATAAAAATGAATTTGGTATTAAATAACCAACAAAGGTTGATATGCCATAAAACCCAAACAAGCAAACCAAACCTATATATTAAATATATATATATAAAGGGGATTTGACATTAAATAACCCACAATGGTTGATATACCACAAATACTAACCCACCAAATAACCCATTTATAGATCAAATAGACTTGTTTAAAAAATATTCGTATTTAATCGGACCGTAAGCAAAAAAAAAAAAGAAAAAAAAAAAGAAAAAAGGAAAAATTAAAGAAAAAGATAAAAATAAAAGACTGTAAAGAAACAACAAAACAAAAATATAAATATTAACGCTATTCTATAATCCTTTGGCATAAAGTACCCCGAAACGGGTTGATAAACCGTTAAAATCAACTAATTAATTGCATTCTAAAAATAGATAAAGGTAATAAGTAAATAACTTGGCCTACCGTTGGCAAGGGGCACTCGAAGGTTCCCTTTCAATAGATACTACACCTCTAATCCTTTCGCTGGTTTGCTCGACTTTACCCTTGATCCATCACTTATAATGCTGAGTGTTAAGCAAGGAGGCATCAAGTACCATATTTTGAGTCTTTGGTATGACACGACCTGGGATTGAACTCAGCTCTCTCCGACCATCGGCGAACACTCAAACAAACAGGCCAGTAAAAGTATATATCGAAATAAAATAAAATGAAACAAAATGAATAAATAAAATAAAATTAAATCACATAATCACCTGAACCGTTAATCGTAAAGATCGTTGACATGTAAAGAAAAGATTTTTCCCGAAATTCTTTTGAGGTATTTTTTATTCCACAAAACTACAAAATAAATAAATAACGTTTAATCTAAATGAAAAGCATTGAAAATTTTACTGCATTGGTAATTTTAGGGAAAGGAGTATTCTCTTTGAATCAAATAATCCCTATTAGGATATCAAAGCAGATCATATGACCATAATATATATATATATATATATAATCTGTGTGTGTGTGCATATGTGTGCGTGAGAGAGAGAGAGAGAAAGAGAGAGAGGAATGTACCTGTGGGGGTATTGCACCAGATCTGTCCCCAAATTTTGCTAATCATGCTTCTGGTTTAATTAGGGGGTTCCCAGAAAGCGGCTAAGAAAAAGAATAAGAGCGCGGAACATGGCCGTGAAAGAAAACGAAGCTGTAGTGACCATATGATTTATGCAGTATTTGCGACTAAATATATTGACAGGAACAGATAGACACACACACACACACACACACACGCGCGCGCGCACGCGGGTATGTCTCTATATTTGCATAAGCTGTTGTATCTCTTGATGGTTCCATTTGTTTTATATCATTGCCTTACACAGTCACATGCTATTTTTGAAAAATGTGCGCCCCACTTTCTTTGAATATATAATCTCCTCTCTTGTTTTGTATTTCATTAAACATCCATCGGTGATCTAACGACACTTTAAAACATCTTTTGTGGGTCCTGATGATGGTTTATTAAACCCGAAACGTTATAACAGCGACTTTCTTGCATATTAAATTATTCCCCTTGGATTACTTTGTTTTTCAATTTTCTCCAAACACACACAGACACACATACACACACACACACACACACACACACATATATATATAATATATATATATCATCATCATCATGTCGCGCTGGTAGCACGGATATCCCTGACCCTCTCTCGCCACTCCTCCCTATCGTTCATCGCCCTAGGCAGGTCTTCAGGACAACATCCCGTATCCTCACATAGCTGCTGAATGTATATTCGTGCTGGTCGTCCTGCTTTTGCACGGCCATGTGTGGGGGTCCATAAGAGTACATCTCTTATGAGTTCGTCCCTGCTTCTCCAGCAATGTCCTGCATGTCTGGTTCGTCTAACTTGAATAGTTTTCGTGATAGGAGGTAGGTGGCCGTACAGTTGGTGTCTTGTGGGGTGTTGCCGTCAGGACTTGTTCAATATTGCACGCAGCATTCTTGTGTAATTGCCGTCTAGCTTCTTCTCCAGCCGTTTTGTTAGCGTCCATGTAGTGCACCCATATAGCAGTATCGATGTGACCGCTGCCTGGAAGAAACTGCGTTTCATTTTATCGGTTAGATCTGATTTCCATATGATCGATAGCCTATTGATAGCTGTCCATGCTTTCGTTAACCTCGTTTCGATGTCCTTTTCGGTTGATCCGACGCTGCTTCCTAGGTAAGTGAATTTGTCTACTAGTTTAAGAGGGGTTCCTTCTAGAGTGGAGATGTCCCCCGTTTGATTATAGCACATATATTCCGTTTTGTATGCATTAACATAGAGGCCTATGCCTGCGGCTGCTCGTTCCAAACTATGCAGTAGTGTTTCAGCTTGGTCGGGTGTATTTGCCAGTATCGCTATGTCATCGGTGTAGTCGGCGTCGGTAATTGTTTTTGCGGGGTACCTTCTGCTTCTTTTCTTCGTCAGCTCGAAACCATATCTGTTCATATTTTAAAACGAAAATGTCCCAAAATTGGCACTGTTTTTACTAAAACCGCAGTGATTCATATTTCCCAAAATTATTTCGTTGCTTTAAAGTCATGGGCATATCGAGCACTTTTCATTTCTATCTATCTATCTATCTATCTATCTATGTTCATATTTAGCCATCCCAGTCTGCCGGGACTGTAGAATACGCCGAAAGCACCCTACTGCAGAAGGGCGATATCCTACGAATGACACGAAACCGCATTTGATGGTGAGGCTCTAGTCTTGGAACTTTGCGGAATGTGGAGTACTCTTTCATTGCCATTACTTCTAGGCCCACTCTGATCCGGAGTGATATTATCTTTTAGGGTCTCATCTGCAGGTCAAAAAGAACTGTTCAATCTTTCACAAGGGATTATTTTTTTTTTTATATCAGATAGAAGTATTAGAGCTAGATAGTAAGACATGAAACCATTTAACTGAGTTTAAATAGAACTATCAGTGTTAGAAAGTAATATTTGAAACTATTCAACTGTGTGCAAACAATAAATAGTAATATTTGAAACCATTAAACAATGTGAAAACAAATGAGCGCTAACTTCCTTAAACATAACGTTACCAACAAAATACTGACTTAAAAATTATATATATATATATATTGTCATCCATAGACAGACTGTTTCGTTCTATCAGAACTCTTCAGTGTGGCTAGACACGCGGGACGCTCGAAGCCAGGATCAAAACCCGTCCAACTTTAAGATAGACTAAGTTTCAGACCTGTCGGCCACCAAGCAGACCACGTTGGCTAAGGGAATTTTAAGGTATTTATTTTAGCAACAGCAGCAGCAGCAGCCTTTGTTTACATTTTTTTATACCCTATCGGCTACCAGAGTGCTCAATTCTTACGAAGAGCTTTGCATTACGCTAGCGGGGTATATATATATATATATATATATATATATATATATATATATAAAAAAAACTGTCCTCCTCTTATCAATTATTGTTGTGATAATCTTTGACAATACATTTTTATCTATGTTTGTTCATCTCTCTCTCTCTCTCTCTATATATATATATATATATATATAATTGTTCTGATATCTCTTATCTATTCAGGTGTAAATATAATCTCAGTGTCAACAAGTTCTATCTATCTATCTATCTATGTGTGTGTGTGTGTTTGTGTGTGTGTGTGTTTCTCGCCACACTCCATCGTTCCTATGTTGTAACCCGTTTTTGTTCTGGAAAGTTTATTTCATTATAATCGCTAATCGCTTTGATTCCGTTAATCCCTCGAGTCATTTTTCTTGTTATAAATCTGACTTGTTAATCTCTCAAGTGTTGGATTTCCAGTGGGAGCAACTTCGTCATTGAATGACTTTTAAGATTTTTCACTTTATGTATTATCACAAGAAAGTCTAATACATAATGGCCCAGTCGGCTGCAGCTGCAGAATACACCGACTGCATCTCTATAGAGAAGTAAAACTCCCCAACTAGTTTCCTAGATATAACACCAAACAATCTGATGGTGAGGCATCAGTAATGTTGGAGCTTTGGGGAATGCAGAGTATCCCCTTTATTGCCATCGTTTCCAGATCCACTCAGGTCTGGAATGGTAGCACCTGATAGGTCCTATCTATGGGTCAAATAGGACTAAACTCTGTTCTTATGCTAAACTGAATTGCTCGAAATAGGACTGTTTTTACATTTAACTTAGCATAAACAAAAAACCGTAGACTTACGCTAAACTGAATTGCTTGAAATAGAAGTGTTCTTGACATTTCCACTGTGTACTTATATTAAACGGAATCGTTTGAAATAGAACTATTTATATGAATGGATTTAGCATTAAATAACCTACAATAGTTGATGTGCCGTAAAACCAATCAATACAGAAATATTCGATTTGAAATTTAGTGATTTTAGTTTCTATTTAATGGCATATCAACTTTCGTGGGAAATAAGGGAATTCATATCTTTCCCAAAGGGTATTGGCCGGAAAGTGAACGTATTAGCACGACTGAAGTTCGAACTTGCTTACTTGGAGGCTACAGTTCAGCGCTTTTGCCATTACCTCGCGATGAAACTCGGCTATTAAGAAGATATTAATTTGTTTTTATCACTTGATATTTCTTAACTCGGAGATCTCCTTACCAGAAGTGAGTTGGTTCGGTGGTTACTGTAGAATTGTGTTTGGCAAGCCTGAATACGAGGATCTTTAAATAAGTTTCCAGACTTTCTTCGTATGGGCACTTTTATTGATAGTACACACATGAAACTCTAGTCCCCTTCGAAGTAATCTCCTCCGGCTGCAATACACTTGTTGTACCGTCCCAACAACTTCTGCAAGTCCGCATGGAAGTCCTCTTGTGTGAGCGTGTAAATCACCTTCGTCATAGCCTCTTTCATCTCCTCAATTGTCTCATTACGACAGCCTGTGAGCTTAGGGAATAACCAAAAGTCACAGGGAACAAGGTCTAGGGAGGGTGAGGAACTGTCTTGATGCCCATCTTAGTCAAATAGTCTGTGACAAGGATGGAGTTGTGGACTGGTGCATTGTCCTGGTGGAAATGCCACTGAGCCGATTTGAAGAGTGCTGGCCTCTTCCCTAGGAATCTCTCCCTGCACTCCCTTAAAACCTCAACATAGTAACCCTATCCCTAACCCTTTGGCCAATCAACTCTGGTGTATTGACTTCCTTACTCTTCCCACACCTCTCATGTTCCCTCACAGACTCCCTGCCTTCCTTGAATCTCTTATGCAACACAAAAACTGATGCTCGATTCATGCAAGATGGTCGAAAACCAGTCTGAAGCATCCCATACGTTTCTGTGGCATTTTTTCCAAGTTTAAAACCCAATTTTATTGCATATCTAAAGTGTCCTCACGTCCAGATTGCATTTTTGAAATTCACCAACTGTGACAATCAGGCTTTTGTAGGGTGTATTCCAATTGTCGTTGTAGTTGTTGATTTGAACCTGAAATCATAAAAATTGGTCAGTCATCTCATAAGATGTATAGCAATAAGATACTGAATTTTCAAGAGTCTACGCCAATTTTAAATGCCTGTACAAAAAAAGTCTGAAAACCTATTGAAGGCACCACGTATATGCCTATTCATCATTGTAGAGAGTTCGATCCTAGAAGCATGCGTTTCTTTCCGTACAACGGAACACGAGCCCAGATGGTGGGAAGAAAGAATCTCACTGAAGTTTTCTAGACTATTTTAGAAACTGACTTTATAATTTTTAGAATTCGTTAAAGAAGTACGGATGTTGGGTCGCCCGGCTATTTTTCTGGACTATAGAATATTTGAATTATCTTAGACGATGGACTGCGAAATCGTAGCCAGCGAGTTCGTACTCCAGTCGCGCTATTACGTTCACTTTCGGGCAAATACCCTTAGGAAAGTTATGAACCCCCTTATCCTCCCAGCTATGGGTTAAGTAGTACCACTACAGTTCTTATAGGAGAATGGCTTTGGCATTAAATAACCTACAAATGTTGATATGCCATTAAACAAAGAAACCAAACAAATTACCTTTGAAGTGTAAATCTATCTATCTATCTACTGTTCGAGTGCAAGAATCTCATTTTCTTTCTCCCCATCGGGAGAAAGGCGGAAAACCATCTTTTTTTGTAGACCACTCCCCCTACCCGAAAAATAATGAGAGAAAAATGTGATCTTTTTAGTTGTGTCTCAAAATGTTTTTTCGTGACTCCAAACGTGCATGTACCAACAACCCAAATAGTAAGTGACACTGTGCTGCCATCTAGTGACTGGATGGTGGCGTCACATGATAAACAAAAATTAGACTCTGTGAATAAAAATCTTTGTTTCTACAAAAATGCAATTGGTTAAAACCAAGAGGCAACATATGGCCGACACATCTAGACGTTTACGTAGCCGTAAATATCTTCATAAATATTTCTATTCAAAAATTTATCAGCTTGTTTTTCAACGGCTGTGAATACGAAATATAAACGCATGATTGAGTCTCAATACATTGTTTGCGTATTCATTTCTCTTTATATATATATATCTATATAAAGAGAGAGAGAGAGAGAGAGAGAGAGAGAGAGAGAGAGAGAGAGAGAGAGATGAATTACCATAGATAAAGCAAGATAGAAAGATGAACAAAATTGATAAGTTTGTTGTTGAATTGCACATCAACTTTCTTGGGTTATTTAAAAGAAAAGAAAAGAAAACCCACCAGGAACAAGAGATAAAAATATCTCGAATCACCGCCCGGGGGAAAAAAGAAAAAATATCATAGGACAAAGAAAAAAAAAATTCGTCACACCAGTTGAAAAAAATCAAGAGATATGCAGTCAGTTGGTCAAAAGAAAAATAAAACCCACCGTAAAATGCCGCAATGCTACAATTACAAGAGTGCACAATACGAGTAGAGCCAATTACAAAAATTAACTTAAATCGCGAGTCGGAATTCTCCTACTAAAGTTTCACCTCAACGGATCATCAGGGAGTTTAGCACCGAGTTATAATTTGAATATATATATATATATATATATTCAAATTATAACTCCTTAAATACTTTACTTCTGGTGAAATATATTTCTCGATGTTAACGGTTAGAAAGACGCAAATCTCTGTTCAAACTCATCAAAAGAGTCAGTTGATGAGATGGGGAAATAAATTAATAATGGAGTATATCTATAAGTTTTCTTGTTATCAATGATATATATATAGTCATCCACAGACAGACTGTTTCGTTGTATCACAACTCTTCAGTGTGGCTAGATTCCCAAAACTGGGATCGAAACCCGGCTGACTCAAGCGTCAATCCGAGATTCTGCCATGTGGAAGCCAGCGCAAGCGAAGGAAATTTAAACGTATGTGGGCGAAGGAATTTTCGGCCGCCGCTCGCATAATGCAAAGCTCTTCGAAAGAATTGCGCACTCTGGTAGCCGAGAGGGTATAAAAATGTAAACAAACGGACGCTGCTGCTGCTACATAAATACCTTGAAAATTCCCTTAGCCAACGTGGTATGCTTGTTGACCGAGCGGTCTGAGACTTAGTCTAACGTAAAGTTGGATGGGTTTCGATCCCGGCTTCCAGCGTCCTACGTGTCTAGTCACACTGAAGAGTTCTGATTGAACGAAACACTCTGTCTGTGGATATATATATTACAGGCATTTTTTGTATTTATCCTTTCAAGAAGCCGTATTTATGATATTTGGCGGGAATCAGTTTATAATCCTTCCATAATTAATTGGTTCCCTAGTACTTTCTGCCCGATTTTGGGTCCTCATCAGGAGGTGTTTGGTTTCTTTGTTTAACGGTATATCAATCCTTGTTGGTTATTTAATGCCAAAGCCATCTTTCAAGAAGAAAAGTAGTGGTACTATTTAACCCATAGCTGGGAGGATAAGGGGGTTCATACCTTTCTCAAGGGTATTTGTCCGAAAGTGAACGTAATAGCGCGACTGGAGTTCGAACTCGCTTATTACGATTCCGCAGTCCATCGCTTTAGCCATTACACCACGAAGACACCCCTCAGCAGGTGTGTATATTGCAAAAGCGATGTAACCTTTGGCAGTACTTTGTAAGTGTTGAGCGTTTATTATTTATACTGGTATATTGTTGCAGCGTTTATTTTTAAATTTCATTCTATAAATAGCAGCAGTAGCTTAAGACATTTAAGTACATTAGTACTGGATTCAAAATTAATTTTATTAAGTTTTAGATGTTTATTTCTAATGTGTATCGCTTCGAGCTCTGACACATAGAAATTACTGAAGATCGGGCACCGTCACTTTGAATGTAAATATTGTCCAGACGGTCGTAAAATGGAACTTTAGCGGTGCATGTGAGGAGTGTTTTTCAAAGAATACAAGGGTTGATTTTAAGAGGTGGGAGGGATGGATTGTTATTGATAATATTTATAATATCATTGACTGTTACATTTTTTAAAAATAATTTCAACATTGAGTGACGCTAATATGGTATTATTGGGTTTAAGCGTATGTAAGATTTGAATAATTTCATCTGTTGATTGTATGTTATATTTACTTGGTAAGTATGGTGTAATTTTTTATTATCATTATGTCCGATCTTGAAAATAGAATATTTAATAGCATTAAAAAGCCTTCAATATACCTAAGATATGTCGATGATATACTTATTCTCTCTAATTATACTGTAGCAGAAAGAACTTCGTATTTTTGTTTGGCGCGTAAATTGATTTGACCGTCATGGTTGTCGTATATTTTCACCCAATGAGGATGACTTATCCAATTCAGACCGGACCATTTTCCCGGATAACATAAAAATAGTGAAAGCCCGCCAAACTACCTCTTCCTCAGAACCTATCGAGCAGGATGGACGTACTTTCTGTCCACTCCCTTCATAGCAGCAGAATCACAACACCATGAGGAAAGCCGTCTAATTTATGGACCTTTTGAGTCTACCCTCTTCAACCAAGGGTTCCCAGTTGAACATGAATTAGATGCATGTAATCTGCCACTTATGGGAACACTTTTATGTCGCCTCTAACTTTTGCTATATCTACAGCGACGCGTAATTTCGCTCAAACATCAAGCTGCCTCATTCCTGGGCAACCTTTTCTGGAGACCCTCACGCCTCTCTCCTACAGCAACCAGGACCCCACATTTATGGGTGACTACATCATTCCTATCCTTAAACAGCAAACACGACTTTTGCTATGTCTATAGCGACGCATATTCCGCTCAGACATTCAGCATTGCCTTGACTGTAGAGACGCACATTCCGCTCAGGCATTTAGCTGCTATAATTCCTTCTCAACTCAATAACTATTTCCTTCCTCCCTTCCTACGAGACTTGCAGCATAAAGGTATCCTTTATTCTGGCTGCCATTAAGATTCTAAAACTGAAAACCTTACGGCATCTTCGTTATTCTCCTTTATTTCTCACAATATAGCGAGGAGGTAACGTAAGAATTTTCCTCGCTAAAATATTAATGAAATAAACATGCTACCAGTCACCTTCCAAAAAAATTCAATTTCTAATTTTATTCATGAACTAAACAAAAACAATAAAATTTCCTTTTTAGATGTTCCGATTGACGATAACAACAACAATGATAATTATAACTTCATTACCTCTATTTACAAAATCCCTCACCGAAAACAACTTCTGTATCTTCAACTTTAAAAGTTAATGCTTATTCCTATATAAAAATGAAATTATTAATAACTAAATATACCGCACAAAATGAATCCCCTCCGCCCAAACAATATTTCAAAAAGTATAAAAATATATGAAACAAACTCTCATCAATAACGGGTTCCCTAACGATATTGTTGATGAACAAATTAAACGTAAATTAAAATTGTTAGCCAACAAAATAAATACTGCATATATTAAAAACATTGATTCATAGAAACATACTCAACACTTATCCTAATGAAAAAATAAAACTTATCATATACTATAATAAATTTAAAACCTCCAACTTAGTCTTTAAAAATAATTCCTCTCCCTCGATTGGAGTTTTGCAAAAAACAAACGTTATATATCAATTTAAATGTCCTTAGGAAATTGAATCTCTAAAAACAACAATATATACGTTGGTTTAACCTTAACTACCCTATCAAAATGCCCCACTAAGCATCTAATTGACACCAGTTCAATAACCCAACATATTAAAAAACATGCCAGCTCTTCTACTGAATTTCGAAAAATTCTTACCGAAAACAACAATATTAGAACATCAAAATAACAAGCAGAAATTACTGATTCTCGAAGCGCTTCACATTAGAAATAAACATCTAAAACTCAATAGAATTGATTTTGAATCCAGTACTAATGTACTTAAATGTTTTTAGCTACTGCTTCTATTTATAGAATCAAATTTAAAAATAAACTCTGCAATAACACACCAGTATAAATAATAAACGCTCAACACTTACAAAGTACAAATTTATTAGCAAAGGTTAAATTGCTTTTGCAATATATACACCTCCTGATGATAACCCAAGATTGGGTAGAAAATACTAGGGAACCAATTAATTATGGAAGGTTTATTAACCGATTCCTGCCGGATATAATAAAATCTTTACGGCAACTTGAAAGGATAAATACAAACATATGTAGGCAAAAATGTCTATATTGTTTAATCAAATATGTATTAACAAAGGAATGCTGTCCACACACACACACACACACACACACACACACACACACACACACACACACACACACACACACATACATATATATATACATGATGAAAAATAAATGGAACAGAGTTGAAAAAT